>JBBPBX010026479.1:26085-36333 GCA_038048925.1 Garcialebias charrua | reverse complement strand
AATATATATTATATTATATATATATATATATATATATATACCGTATTTTCTGGAATATAGGTTGCACCTGAATATAGGTCGCATTGTCCAATTATTGCCAAAGAATTGGAAAAATCCATATATAGGTCGCACCTGAATATAGGTCGCACCTACATCAAAATGTGGACCGTGTTTAGCTCTGCTGCAAATGTCTGCCACAGGAGCGCAAGGCTTTAAAGAAGATTAACACTTAAAAACAATTATTTGTTTGATAAAAATTATAGCAAATATGTGTCTGAGCTGAACTTTCTTTTGGGTAAAATAATTTTAGCAGGATAAACACCTAAAAATATATATTTGTTAGCTGACATTCATGTAAGAGTGTGTCTCAGTTTAATTTTTGTTAGTAAATGATTACAAATCAGCTTATTTTATAAAAAAACATAAATAGGTTGCACCTGAATACAGTATAGGTCGCAGGGCATGCAAAAATGATAAAAAGCTGCGACCTATATTCCGGAAAATACGGTATATATGTGTGTATATATATATATGAAGTAAACATGAGGGAGACCACATATTGTGTCTTTTAAACACATACGGTGTCACCCAGATGTAAAGGATTATGAGGAGGTCAATATTAATACTGACCTCTTTACCTTAATTAATTTACTTATTCAGATTGAATAGTAATTTCACAGATTCTTTTCTTTTTCAGTTTACCCAATATTTCTGTGATCTTTATGATGGATAAATAAACAAGGCCATTAAGTGACAGAGACGTTAACTTAGTTGGTATGCCAAAGACACTACCATTTATTTAAGATAAATCACTAAATTAACACCATTACACTTGATTGACATGATTTCACTTTCTTTCAATTTAATACGTCAGCACACTTGAATTACAACAACAGACATAAATACTGGATGTTAAACATATTTAGTCTGAGGGCTCTTTAGCTTAAATAGTTTCCAGCTTAGAATTGAGGGAAAGGAGAGGAGGAAAGATGGAGAGATGGTTTAAGGGAAATTGTCTTGAGCATGTTACCAAAGTGACACTTCTCATCCGACTTCTGCTAAAATCCAGGTACGTTTGTAAACAGCTCTTTACCTTTTGACGACAGCCCGGTAAGAGAGAAGACCTTGTAGCTTTTCAGATGCACGGGTCCTTGTGGGAACCAGCACCTCTGAGCAGGTTATTCGTTTACGTTTTCAACGTCTCCTGGGTTCCGCATCGACCATCAGAAAATGCGTCAGCTTCAGGCCTCTGACTTCAAGATAACTATTCCATGAAGGAATAAACAAAGTTTTGAGCTTACGCTCGTTCGAAGTGGACTCATAACAGCATGTTATCAGTCCCAGCTGGATGACGAGTCCTTAGCGCGTGACTGGTGGTCATTCAGCTCTTTGGGGAACCTCTTCATGTCTTGAAGTTCCCAGAAACTCTTAGGAACTAACTTGTTCCTTCAAAACTCTGAAGCGTTCATGGACACAAACGCTTTTACTCAAAAATGTTGAGATTAGAACACACTTTCCTCATTGGTCCGTGGGCCAAGAGGAGTGTGAAAACGTGAAGTGGAAACTCAAGGTTGACAGCAAGTCTGCTTAGATAACAAAGAGGAATGTTTTGGAAAAGTGTCTGAAAGAGAGGAGACATCTCGACGCTACCGAGAGTTTCAGCTGAACTCAACAAAAACAACTCCTGAGCAAGTCAATCTGACACCTCATTCAACTTTGTCATAGATATTTTGAGTAGACACTTTCATTTGGTCAAGTAACACAGAAATACTCCATATTAAAAGAATAACAGCATATAACATATATCATGAAAATGACAAAAGTTATTCTTTTGATTACATTAGAATAAAATCAAAGATAGAAATAGTCTCTTTTGGTGACTATGTGACTAATTTGTAGTAAATGTCTTGCTTTACTGAGAGGTCAGTAAAGGTCATCTCTGGAACAGTTCAAAAGTACACAGGTGGATCAAAGTGGACACGGTCATGTCCACTACATCTATATATATATATATATACATATATACAGTATATGCAACCAGAAATTGCATTTGAAACACATAAAACAAAGCACAACTAGCTTTAAGCATTAACCTTTAATTTAACCATTAAGCATAAGATGTAATTATGACAGAAAATGTAGGATTTACTTGCAGTTACCTTTGTACAGATGAACATGTGGTACTTCCTGTTTATAACTGTTGTTTTCAGCTGATCATGAGGTCACCCCCAGGGCTTTATCATTTTTTAAATTTTCCAGACTCTTTTTAGGTTTTAGAAATGTAATAAACTGTAGTCCACTCTCTGAACTCTCAGGGTGATGCTGTCTAGATTATTACATGTTCCCCACTTACTACGTTCAACCATTGTATCTGATGATTTTTCATGAAATCCCTCCGACCATACCTGACAGTATGGTCAACAGTGTTGTTTGAGAAAAAGGGGGTGGAACTCCTGCAGGTAAGGGGCGTTTCACTTCAGGACAAATTTTGATCACTGATTGGTCAGTTGCAGACAGCAACACTGGATTAATTGACAAGTGGCATTGATGATCTGACTCGTGCAAAAAGAATCATAGATTTCACTGGCCTGTTTGACTGTCATCATTTATTCCATATTTATTCCAAATTTATTCAGTTTTTTTTGGGTGAGTCTGAGGTTATAGAACTGTTTCCTTACAAAATCCTAATGATGATTCCCACAAAGAGGCTAAACTCACCACTGCTCAACATTATAAGTAACAGATAGTACATACTCTGGTTTTCATTTGATGAATACTTTAGGTGTTATCAGACTGAGCAGCTCCAACGGCTCTCTGACGACTTTAATAGGAACTCTCCTGTAGAGCTGTGACACTTTGAGGAACTCTGTGATTGCATGAAGTTTGACCATTCGTCATCGTATGCAAGGCATTCACTAAAACAGATTCCACCATAGTTGTACTTTTCATGTGTGAGAATGTGATGCCTGTCATGTAAAGCGGTGTTAGTTGGAAAATCGCTTGAAATGACAAATCGGCTCAAGACACCTGCGATGGAGGCTGTGAGAAGAACTCATCAAAGCAAACAGGCTAATTTCAGGTTCAGCGCTTGGTTTTCTTTTGAATGAAAACAACAATAATTAAAATACTCAGTGAGTTCAACCCCAAGTCCAACAATGTTGAGACGGGGTGTACAATGTAAACAACAAAATGTAATAATTTGCTTAACTCGTATGCCCATAATTAATTAGCAACAGAATGTGAACATATGAATTGTTAATCTAGAAAACCGAACAGAGGCGCGTTTCCTTTGGCGAGGCGTCCCCCCTTCTTTTACCAGCTGTCTGTAGACGTCTAGGAACTGAAAACAGCTGCTGGAGCTTTTGGAGGGAATGTGTCTCGTTCTTGTCTGGTGGAGGAGTCTGGGTGTTCCAGTCCCGGGTCGTCTCTCATTTTATGTTTCATGATGGATCGAATGTTTTCACTTGGTAAAAGTTTTGGACTGCAGCTTGTCTGAATCAGCGCTCTTCTACCAGAGCCATATATATAGAGAGTTCCGACACTCTTTGATCTCGCCGACAGGCGGTCAATCGTTCCAAACAACGGCTATGGAAACCTTGTGGAGCGCTACTGCAGGCAGCTTCAGACTGTAACCAGAGCCATGGAACAAATCGCCCCCTCCATGACCCGCGTGACTTCCGCATTCCATTCTTACAATGGAACTCTATGGGAGTGTCGCAACTCTCACTTTATATGGCTCTGTCTTCTACTACCAAGCCATGCTGTTGTCATGGATACCGTATGCAGTTTTACATTGTTTTGCTGAAATATGCATGGCCTTCCCTGAAAAGGATAACAAGATTAGAGCATTTATTCTAAAACTTGTATATATTTTTCTTGATAGATGGTGCCTTTACACATTTTAAGTACCCGATGTCAGAGGAACTATGCATTCCCATACCATCAGAGAGGCAGGGTCTGAATGGTCTCCTAAGTACAAAAGAAGTGGCATTCTTGGTTTTCATAAATTATTTCAAAATTTTGTTTGTCTGACCAGAGAATGTTTTTCCACGTTGCCTCAGTTTTTATTATTTATTTATTTATGAGCTCTGACCAAGAGACAACGGCAGCGTTTCTTGATATTGTTTGCATATGATATCTTTCTTTGCACAATAGAGCTTTAACCAGCATTCCTGGATGGCACGGTGAACTGTTTGCTGTGATTTTTGTGAGAGTGGTCTTGAGCCAAGCAGTGATGTCCAGAACTGAATCAGGATCGGAATAAACTTTATTATCATTGCACCGAAGTACAACGAGAACAAGTACGTACAGTCGTCCAAAGATGGGCGGAGTGCACGAAGCTGCTGCTATAAAAGCGCTGCCCTCTTATTCTTATTCAGAATAATATTTTGCTTGGATGAAAAAAGGGAAGAAAACATGTGGACAGTATACAAAAAGATCTCTCACACAGTGTCCTAGACAGGGCACAATTTGAGGCATCAAAAAAACCTACCACAGCAAAGCAACATAAATAGGCATGATACATGTACGTATAGGCTGGTGAAGACATTGAATTTTAAGGGAAGGTCGTAGCATAGTGCAGAACGCCCCTCTCAGCCACTGTCCAGATAAGAGGTGTTATCATCAACAGCTCTGTTGAGGTTCCGTCACATGTTCATTGTCCACGGCCTTGGGGAAGGGAGGGGTGAGGAGACAGACAAAGCATTTTTTTTTTTTCAAAACATGCCAGGAGGAGTTGAGATAAGTCCATCGTCAAGGCTACATTTTAGGTCAGGCAGAACTCGAATTGCTGTTTCTGCCTTTTAAAGTCTCGTTGGTAAAAATTATCTGATGGAAAATCCAGTCGATTCCTTAAAGTCGAGCTCACAGCTTCTCCAAGATATTCCCACTTTTGTGTGTGCTGCTAGAGTCCACAGACCTGATACACAGCCTGCTCCATCCAACTCTCTGACGCAGCTCCACATAATTCAGTCTGAGTGCTGCCAAGCTTTACACACATCCACACGAATTTGTAGACAATCCAGATTTAACCAGCCAAACAGCAAAACAACCGGTTGTCTTCATAAATCCAATTTGTTTCCATTGAGGTATGAGGGTCCTCCATACCCTGACTCCTGTCGAGAGAAGTCGATCAATTTTGATGAGAAACCAGCTGATCAAGTCTTTTGGAATAAGATTTATTTTTAATCCACTATGGGCCCGAAGAGTCCGAGACCCCCTCCCCCACCCAAAAAAAAAAAAACCATTCTCTTTGTAAACATCTACATAATGTGAAACTGACATTAGTAAACATGAGGAATTAAGGCTGAGTTATACTTTCGCTTTGGTCCGCAAGCTGGAGCGCGCGCGCCGCGCGCGCACCGAGCCGTGCGGCTCCGTGCGTTTATAGTTTTGCCGCTTTGTTTATGGTTGACACACGGCGGCGCATGCCAAAGTGCTGTTCTTTGAGCCCAGTCCACGGCGTCAACTGCAAAAGTTAACGGTGCGGCGCGCGCGGCGCGCGCACTAGGCTTGCAGAGTTTCAAAAATTCGGAGGTGCGCGACACGCGCCAAGACGACGCGCGGGGCCAACGAGCAGGGGGCGGGGACTGCGATATCGCGTCACTTCTGGCACGCGCCCCTCGCGCGCGGCGCGACGCGTCAAGTATAAATCAAGCTTTAAGACTTCAGAAAATACACCCTGCCCCTCCAAATGTTTGTTCAAGAGGCCATCTACAACTAGCTTGGTTAAAACCACACCCTGTCCTTCACTTTGCTTCTGACTAGGGTCTGGCATTCCTCCCATAGAAAACGATTTCTCCGTTCGATTTTTGAACGGACCAATCAGAGAACAGAAGGCAGAGTTTTGTTAGCTTAGCCTGGCGAGGTCCAGGCTATTCAGATAAAAAGCTCAGAAACCACTCGGTGGATATTTTTTCTGCTACCAGTGTGTAATTATATGTCTTTAATTTACTGACTGTTGGCCTGGATGAAACATTTGAGATAAAATTCGATTTTTTATCATTTATTTTCGTAGCGCACCCTGAGGCTGTTTGGAAAATGTCAAACCGAAACTATTTAAATCCAGCAGATTTGACCATTTCGTGAATTGATTTAGGAACTGTTAAGCTCAGGAACACTTCTGATATAACGTCAGCTAAGAAATATAGTTTTTCTCAGGAAAGAAATAATAGTTTTTTACCTTGTTTTCTGGAAAATTCCTTCGTGGCGGCAGCCATTTTAACTGACGACGTCAGTCAACGTCGTTCAAAACTCCGCCTTCTGTTCTCTGATTGGTCCGGTAATCCGCCAATCTGCCTTCTGTTCTCTGATTGGTCCGGTCAAAAATGACCGGAGAAATCGTTGTCTATGAGACAAATCCCAGACCCAGCAGTGAAGGGAAATAGAATTGAGCGGAGCTGTGCAGGAATGGCGAGGGCCAGGCTAATCTACAACAGGTAAGATACTGTTTATTCAAAACCTCTCCACAGAATCCCTCTTCAAAAACATTCAGTATATTATGTTTGCACTGACATTCCAAAAATCCTTGTTTTGGAGCCCGTTGAACAACAAGCTTTAATACGAGCAGAATCCTTTCAATGCAGACCACATCCGTCCAGCCTGCTGCTGCAGACCTGCTGTGCCTGCAGAGACCGTAAAGATTCTAACATCTCGGCTGCATTTGTATGATCAGCCTCTCTTAGCTGCCTCGCTCATCAACACAAACTGAGCCCGCTCAGCCTCTGATGCAGGTTCAAGAGAGAGAGAGAGAGAACATTTATGCAGCCTTTAACCCATCCTAAGTGATATTGAAAAAGTACATTTCTAACCGCGAGGAACTAAGTGCCCTCTGCCATTAGGAAAATGACCACTTCATAATGACAATGACTGCTTTAGAAGGCGTATGTACATTTGAGTTTATCTTGTTTCATTGTGTTTTTGTTTTCTGGTAATTACTGTAAAGTTTTCTGTTATTGCTGGTGGTATTGCTGAATGTGGGCTTGTTAAATTGAGGGATCTGTATCTTCTAATTCATTTTGCATTAACGACAAATGTAATCATTCTGAATCGTCTATGTTTAGACAGGAAATCTATTTTTTGTTGCTTTCTTTATTAAAGCTTTGTATCAGTGCCCACCCCCCCTTTTTAATCTCTTTTTTTTATATGATTAAACCAAAGAAAACTCAGCAGAAATGTTTTGTAGTCAGGACATGAGGGTTTAGTTATGAGGCTTTGATTTTTTTTCAGACTGGTGTACTGACCCAAAAACAGTTATATATTGCAGTGTCCGCAGTTGAATATTTACATAGTTAGCTAATAATAACTAATTGTGTTTTTATGCCTTCTTACAAACTCTAAAACATCTTATTCTACTTTAACTATATGAGTTGTTGACATTTTGCTGTCTTATTTGATTACTTTTTGTTAAGGGTTTTGAACAGGTTAAGTCAGGTACAATGTATCTTTTTTAAACACTTACTGTAACACAGAGTATTTTGGCCGAGTTAGTCTGGAGTCTCTGGTTAGAGCAGACATGGGCAACTTATGGCCCAAGGGCCAAAAGTGGTCCTCGGATAATCTCTATCAGGCCCCCAATATCTTTATTTACAACAACTTTACAAGAATAAAAGATTGATAAAAAGAAACAGCAGTTTATCAATGAGATCTGAGGAAATTTACACTAAATATCATACGCAAAACATTTTTTAAGCATTTTTTACGTCATTGTGTTTCCATAACTAGACTGAACCTTAAAGACAGAAACACAATCATATGTTTGTTTTACATATTTTCTCTAACATGTTAAGCTAACATATATAACATGTTAAGCTAGCATGTATAACATGTTAAGCTAGCATGCACAACATGTTAATCTTTAACATGTTAAGCTAGCGTGTATAACGTTAAGCTAGTGCATAACATGTTAAGATAACATATGTAACATGTTAAGCTAGCGTGCATAACATGTTAAGCTAGCGTGCAACATGTTAAGGTAATGTGCATTATGTGTCAAGCTAGCAGGCATAACGCGTTAAGCTAACATTTATAACATGTTAAGGTAGCATGCATAGGATGTATAACATGTTAAGCTAGAGTGTATAACATGTTAAGGTCAGCGGACCAGTTACTTTTAACAGTTCCAGGAACTCGTCTTAAACGCAGAGGTGACAGGGCCTTCTCTGTGGCAGGCCCAAGTCTCTGGAACGAGTTACCTCTGCTCGTCTGTTACTAAAATGTGCACAAAACGGTGTAATTTGAGTTCAGATGAATGTGTGTTGTTTCAGCGTGTGTTAATTGCGTAAACATATTAACATTTTTCTTGGCATATTGACTGTTGTGGAGCGTTTGCATTTTATGAGGTCCAAGTCTGAAAGACAATGTAGGGGGAAAAACTGAAATGATGTTCTCCAAAATGGAAAACTCCAATTCAGATTATCAAAATTCAGCTTCAATCTGGAGGAAAATCATATATTTGGATGTGGTTGCCAACCTCCTCGAGGTCTTCTCAGCAGTCAATAACAAAGTCCCCCAAAACTACTGTCCAATGTTGTATAAATTAGATAATTTATATAATACATATAACAATATGTTATATATACTGTATATATATATATTCACACTAGAGCTGTCACTTCTAACCCGAACCCAGAGCCCAACCCCATCCGGCCTGGATTCGGGCCGGGCCATAATAAAGTGCTTAATGTGTGGGACGGGTCAGTGTCTGACTTTTTAGTGCGTCAGGGATGCACATGGTTGACGATCCAATTATATGCCAACATGGCTTACCATACTGTTATCAGCCGCACGCGGCCATTTGACTGTGCATTGACTGGCTGGCTGAAAGAGGTAAAATTAATTTAAGCTTCAGATGGACTGCCAGCAATCCATCAGGCCAAATGGACGTTCTTTCAGCCGCGGCATTTGGCGGACATGCACAGCCGATGACCCAAACAGGTGAGATCACAAAATATCCAACGTCAGAGCAGGGTCCAATGCAGGCAGAAGCAGGGGAAGCATTTCATGCACTTTGAGAACTCCTCAGCTCTGATATTCTGCCATTCAGCCGCACGCGTCCATTGACCGTTAATCAAAGTCGGTGATATAAGCAGTCAAAGCTTAATTAAAAATGTTGGGGGGAAGTGGGGTTCAAACCTGTAATTACTGTTAATTTGTCGGATTGGTTGGGTTCAGAGATGATGGCTGGGGCCAGACCGGGTCGGATTTCTTTGACCCGAGTGCAACTCTAATTCTCACTTGCCCTCGACAAAGACTGATGCTTTTCCACCCCTCTCCTGCCTTCCTCCTGTTTTGGCTCTTTGTCCTATGTATCAGAGCCTCTCTTTACACATCTTCCGAATCGTAAATTATTATGGATCTAGTCGGCTGGTCTCTCATCGCAAGCGATATAATTTTCTTTACCAAGAGACAGGGTGCTGGAGCGCCCTCATGCCCTGAACAGATGCATGCAGCTGGGTATGTCATGGATCCCTGGGGTCAGTGGAAGATGATGTGCCTGTCTATTCTGTCCATGGCAGACATAGAAGATGTGTACATTGTTGGATTTACGATAACAGGGTTTCTGCTTTTTGGAATCGACAATACTTGGGATATCGAAAAATTAGGAAGATGTCAGCAGCAGTTTTGGCCATGGTAAAGCTGCCAGCCTTGTGTGACAGATTAATTTGTGCTTTGAACACTCAGACTTGTATTTTTAGCGAGTTCAACCACAAGCTGGATGCAATTTCTGAGAATCATTGGACACTTGCGGCTCCTGGAACTCATCGGCATGAAGGATTCAATCTTGGAGAATGCTAACGAGCGCAGACTGGGTGGAATGTCCACAAATCTGACTGTTTGGATTTGCCATCGAGAGTACCAGCAGAATTGAAGGCAAACAGAAATGTAAAAAATAAATGTCACATTTTTGTCATCTGTGTATGTTTCCCATACTTGACAGACGAAATTGGTCTCTGCATTTAACCCAACCACCACCAGGTGGTGCAGTGAGCAGCCGTAGTCAGCGCCCGGGGAGCTGGGGAAAATAGATGTGCACTCATAGACACCCCAAGGTGTGCCGTGGCCGGGGTTCGAACCTGGGTCCTTCGGATCCCAAGTCTGATTCCCTAGCCACTACACCATCTTGGCCCCGATCAGAGTCTGCCTGCTGTTACAGCATGACCCAATGCGGGCCCCGAGCTACTGCAGCTAGCTGTTGCTAGCTGTGGGCCTCAGACCTCATCTCAGACCCCAGGTCCGCCTCTAGCCCAT
>JBBPBX010026479.1:5728-19725 GCA_038048925.1 Garcialebias charrua | reverse complement strand
CCCGTTTTCACGAGCCGAGTTTCTCACCAGCTCCAGGATCTCGGCGGTCAGGTACTCGAACACTCCTGCCAGGTTGATGGGAATTCATCCACGGTGTCTCCTTTTCAACTCATTTGGGATTTGGAGCTGTAGATGAGATATTTGAGCTTTTGAGACGTTAATCAACACCTTGTTGCCATGGTTATGCATCATAGCAAATGCCCAGAAGTAAAAAGGACAGCACCTGACACCAGAGGGAAAATTATCTGAAAAAAGTGATTTACATCCGGAAAAAAAAGGAATAAAATTTTTCAACAGCAATAACTCAGAATGAAAGTAACAGAGCTACTCCATCCAACATGCAGCCACCCAGAGCGGTGCAATTCTAGAACAATTTCAATTTGTTGTCTTAAACAATTTTGCAATTTCTATAAAGTCGATAAATGAAAATTATCGACTTATCATGCAATTAATTGATTTATTGTGTATCGCGACAGGCCTAATCCTGAAATGATAATTTGTTTTAGACAAAACTTCAAACTTTTCAGGAAGAAACCAAAACTGCATTAATATTTATAGATTGTTTGTCAAAATGGTGCATGGAAGGAATACTTTATGTGAATTAAGTAAAAGGAGAAAGATCAGATTAACAGACATTGCCTTGGATAACTGTCAGCAGTGCTCACTACATTTGCTTTCCATCCTCAAACAACCCAATAAATTTTTTTTTTTTTACGCCATTGATTAAAACTAAGGAGCTTTAAAACGACTAAATGGATTTTGATACCAGCATAAATTCAAGAAAAACATGTGCTTTGAAAAGGCTCTGAAGACTCAAGCAAAGCTGCTGTTGGGGGATGGATTACATTTTAAGATCATCAGCTTTGCTGATATGCATGAGTGGACTTTGACTAAGCTTGCATCTGACTCAGTTTAGGTGGGCAAGGATTTACGTGGTCCTCTGGAGTCCTCCTTACAGCGTGGAAGCTGCATCTCGCTCCATCTTTAGCAGAACTTGTCCTTTCACACCCAGAATCAAACATACCTGTCACTGATCAGACCACGTGTTTTTCCTCTCCTTCCCCTCGTCGTTCCTGGGGGAACGATCAAATGCTTAATTCACACTGTATGAAATATTAATATACTGCTCAGTGCTGTTTCCAGCTTTAATTGATGCGAGGATGCAAAGTAAACAAAACTCATCCTTTCTTTCAATGATTCATTCCATCATATGCAAAGACGGCATGGTCATGACGCCGCTAATATGCTGCAACGTTCAGCTCTCCAAGCTAAATAAGAGCTTTGCAGGTGTTTATAGAGATTAGAAATCAGCTTTCGTACGTCGAATGCCTTCAAACCACTTTAAAATTGGACTGAGCAATAGAGCTGCTGCCTTTCATATGCATGCCGGTCCAAATTATAATATCTAATAAACAAAGGTTTGGGATTATGAGAGAGGTCATTTTAAATATTTGTGGGTTTTAAACCAGGGTTAATGAAAATCAAATATGGTGCCACTGTGGTGTAATACTTTTATTGATGAAAGAGCCGGCAGGGCAGTCTGAGAGGCTGTCGCTGCTCATGTGGATGCTTTGCGTAACATTTTGTGCAGCGTTTGAGCCTCTTGTCTGCATACAAACATTAGCCAGCAGGCTAATTGTTGGCACGCCACAAACGGATTATTTTAATTAGTTCCAGTTTGTTTGAGAAAAAGACGCGTTTGTTTACTGATATGTGGAAGTTTAATGACGGTGATCTAATAAATAGGCATGTGGTCTGAATATTGGGTACAACTTTTTACACATGATATGAGCATCAACTATTCAAGGTTTTATGTAAACAAAAGAAAAATAAGGATTCATAAAAGTGTATTTAAATGAAGGTAATATTACTTAAATCAATGCATTTTGTCCCACCACCCTGCATGACAAGTACAAAGATCTTACACATTTTCTTTTAACACGGCTACTACCACACCAAATTTCAGCTAAATGTCTGTCAAATTAGCATATGAATATGTAGAGTATGAATGTTCTTGTTGTTCGTTGTCTTGAATGAGATCAGTTGTAGGTAACAAAAAACCAAAAAGGGATGACTCTAAATAGTTAATGGTAAAAATGTAAAGATCTGGCACAGTTAACACTTGGAGTGTGAGCTACTGTAACACCAAATTAATCAAGATACCATACTTTTTGACATACAAGTCGCACCATTTTGCATAAGTTTGCAAGTACTGTGACATATTCACTGAAACGACTAATGTTCGTTTTTTTTTTCCCTTTCCCATATTTATAACCAAATTTTTAGCTGAGATTTGACGGTTTCATTCATTCTGACATGGAAAATATATTGAACACTGCAATTTTTAGCCACCAGAGGGTCTTCAACAAATATGGCAAGCCAAGTGTCTCATTAATAGGTAAAAGTGGCTATTAATGAAACACTTAGCTTGCCATACCAAGTCACCTTTGTCTCGCTCCAGAACTCGTGGAGCAAATGTCAAATCAGCTGCATTTCGCCACACCGCCCAGGCAAAATGCAGCTGATTTGACCTGATTTGACTGATTTGATTAAAGTGCATTTATTAAGGAAGAATTCATCTGAGACACACCTTTACTATAATGTTGAGCAAACACATAATTGCTTTTAAGTGTTAATCTAGTTAAATTCTTGTAAAAGTCCTCCTGTGCATTCTTCCGCAGCTGCCATTTGGCAGCCAATCGATTTTTGGCTCATCAGCCCTTATTTCCGGGTTGTCAGTGGTGACACAATACTGTACTGTAGATGTGACTAATACTGCGAAGTGACATATTTGTGTTTTTTCCTCCCACTTTATTAGACATAGTTGGACTGATGTGACTTATACGGCGGTGCAACCTGTACGGCAGAAAGTACGGTACTATTCAAACCCTTAACTCTAAAATATCGATCACAAGTTTCACCCTAACTGGTTGTAAAGAGCCATGGGTTATTTTTTTTATGGCTAAAGTGCAGCGTAAATAACAGTTTGAAGCAAATGGGTTGCAATGTTAAATATTACCGTAGAGAAACACGGACTACTCATTACGACTGCACAGAAACCAACTTCAGAAAACTGCACTATTTATTCAAAGGGAATCTGGAGGTAAATGATTTTAAATATGAAAAACACAATAGAAATGCGCTTCTTTAAGCTCACAGTTGCTGCTTTTCTATTAAAATTTTGATTTCTAACTTTATTTGAAAGAGACTCTAAGACGGGCACAGAAAACCCACACAGAGCCATCTAATTGCATAAACTTTGCCCTTTGCAGAAGTTTGATTCGGTGCCCAGAAACAGGCATCTTTGCAAAGGGCAAGCAGAGCGAACATAGTGACATTTCAGAGTGCTTTGCAGTCATTCGCTTATCCCCATTCTTCTTGGGCTCTCCCTCCGAGTTCCTCAGTAAACCAATACTGATCCTGAGCAGCGGAGTGGCTGACTGAGTGCCTGTCTGGTGGACACACCGACTGTGCCCAGAGGTGGATTAATGTGGTTACCATTGAATCCCTGGGTTGGCAATCGATCTGTCCGTTCGTGGCATGAATGTGTAAACGGAACGTAAAGATCAGAGTGCCACGACTCGTTCTGCATGTGTACTACTTGCGTACATGACCTTTACAACCATTTGCCCTCTCTTAAAGCAAGACACTGATTTCAGCGCACTTTCTTAAAAACTTATGTACTGTATTTGCGTTTCTGGTGTTACAACTGAGTATTCATGTTTTCCTCTTTATGCTTCTGTAAACTTACTGTATAGCCGTCTAAATATTTGTACTTGTGTATACTTGAAGCTATTCTGGCCATTCATCATGACTTTTATACTTTTAAAATGTTTAACTTTTTAAAACATATTTTCTCCATAGAAATAGTTAGATATCTTCAAAACCTTCACAAACATGTTGTTTATGTCTTCTTCTATTTACCTGCTTTTTGTGTCTCCTTGTAGCTTAATTAGCTACTGTCCTGCAACTTTAGTTTTTTTTAGCTTGCTCTTTATTACTTTCACTTTTCTGGCAAGACTTTTACTAGATTTACCTAGAATTGTGGTCTAGTTAGCTTTTAGTTACCATCAGTGGTGGGATGTAACTAAGTACAAGTACTTTGTTACTGTACTTAAGTACATTTTTCATGTATATGTACTTTACTTAAGTAGAATTAAATGTGGGTACTTTTTACTTTTACTCGACTACATTTTACATTAAGTATCTGTATTTTCTACTCCACTACTTTTCTATAATGCGTTGAGTTACAAGTAACTGTCATGCTGCGATTTTTTGATTTGTTTGTTAGTTTGAAAATAACCAAAGGTGAGAGGGGAGTTGGGCCACTGAATCACTGCAAAGTGGACAGGTAACATAATATTAGACCCACCTTCTACAAGTTGGGCCAATAATGTATGTTCTAGTATATATGTCACTGAGCTGGGGTCACCCACAGCATTGCCAACACACCCACAATGGATTCCACCGTGGAGAGTCAGCCAGAAGATATGCACCACCTTATTTAAAAAAAAAAAACGATTGAAAGGCTATTGAAAGACTATTCGGTTCAGCAGGACAGATTCTCTCTCCCAAAAGAGACAGACTGGACAAAAATAATCTTTGAAAACCAACTTCTTCTGAACTTGAACAATAAATTCTTGCTGCAATATTTAAATGTGTCAGTTCATGGATGTTAGTAGACAAGAGATGTTTCCAAATGACTCAACACTCAGGTCCAGCTTTTGAAAATGGTGTCAGGAAGTTAAAATATTGTTCACTATTGACCCATTACAAGATCGACTAGACATTATTTTAACTAGAGTTGAAGACAAACTGGAGTTGAAGTGATCAGTGTCTATTCCTTTGTTAGGTACTGTATAATGCTCTTTTTTCATCAGACAACTTTTACTTTAATGTGTTTACTGCAGTTAAATGACACATTGGTTCTACTTTGTGTTAAATAAAAAAAATCAAAGGTAACATCATTCCTCTTATTTTAATTAATAACATTTAACTCCGCAGGTCATCCCTGAAATTCTGACGCACAGAATTATAAGTCCAAGAACGGTGTCATACAATAAAAACATGCACTATCTGCAGCATTGTTCTTTAAACTGGAACAACACTTTTAATGTATTACAGAAAATATACATACAGTACGCACACTTAATGATATTGTAGGCCATTGCATTAGGTAATCCATTCAGCAAGTACTTCTACTTTAATACTTTAAGTAATTTTAAAAGCAAGTACTTATTTAATTTTATTAATTCATTCAACCTTTATTCAGTCAGGTAAATCTCATTGAGCCTTGTGGACTCATTTACAAGAGCGACCTGCTACAAACTAAAGAATGATGAACAACAATGGTAGAATTTCCTTAAACAATAAACAATAGACAAACATAAGGGAGAAAAACAGTTTTAAGATATTTTTAAGATATTCCAGGAAGCAGGAGCGGAATAGGAGAAGGCCCTTTTTCCAAGTTCAGTCCTCACTGACGGAACACTGCAGGTAATCATGTCCTGAGAGCGCACATTACTTAAGTAAAAAAAAATTATGTGGTACTTCTACTTTTACTAGAGTACATTTTTGTCTGTTTATTTGTACTTTTACTTAAGTACAGTGTTTGAGTACTTTCTCCACCACTTGTTACCATTCAGTTACTTTTTATTACAATTAGACCTATTGTTACATAGCAATTAGCTAGGTGTTTGCTGTTTTACGCTATCAGCTTTCAGTTTTTAACTTGGCTTTGGCTACTTTAAAAATTGAGCCAATGTTTTTGCTACATTTAGCTAACCTTTTTCCAAATGTAGCTTTTAGTTGCCATTCTACTACTTTTCATTACAATTAGGCATTTTGTTACTAAGCAATTAGCTATGTGTTTGTTGTTTTATGGTATTGGCGTTCAGTTCTAGCTTGCCTTTGGTTACTTTTATTTTTCTTGGCAATGTTAGTGCTACAATTAGCTAGCATTTTGTTAAAGTTAGCTTTTAGCTTCTATTCTGCTACTTTTCATTACAATTAGGCATCGTGTTACTTAACAATTAGCTAGGTGTTTGCTGTTTTATGCTATTAGCTATCAGTTTTTCTTTTGCTACTTTTGATTTTTGGGGCACAGTTTTTGCTACATTTAGCTAGCCTTTTGCCAAATGTAGCTTTTAGTTGCCATTCTACTACTTTTCATTACAATTAGGCATTTTGTTACTTAGCAATGAGCTAAGTGTTTGCTGTTTTATGCTATCAGCGTTAGTTTTTAGCTTGGTTTAGACTACTTTAAAAATGTTGCCAATGTTTGTGCTACAATTAGCTAACTTTTGGCTACTGTTAGATTTTATTTATCGTTCTGCTATTTTTCTATTAAGCATTTTGCTACTTCTAGCTATTAGCTAGCCTTTTTCTATTTAATGGTTTTAGCTACTTTGTGCTCAATTTGTTTTATAGCTTCAACAACTGACTTTTAGCTTCTATCACAAATTTTAGCAGAGTTAGCATTCATGCTGATTTCTTTGTGAAAATGTGATTTCTATTGATGAAATAGTTTTCTTTTAGTTTTAGTTAATTGGATCTGCGGGCCACATCTTAACTGATCACCTGACTCAGTTGGGACATCGAGTGGGGGGTCTGATTTCTTGATGGGTCTCTTCATTGCCTTCTGCAGCTCCATTAAACCTGCTCTAATTTCATTTTCCTTGGTGATTTGGCCACATGTCTCCAGCACACAGATCTCAATGAGGTCAAGATTGAATTGGGTCAAGGCATATCAGCTTCTAACCAGATGAAATGTACCTTTAATTCTTTGGCTGCATGTGTGCATGTTTGATTTGATTGTGGGAAGAGAGGCTTATGTGCCTGGCGATGTTCCAAAGCAATACTTTTTGTATTTCCTGTCAGACCAATTGTCTTAGTTTTAAAATTATTGATGGCAAAAAAACATAAACCAGTGGATGTTTACGACATTTGCTCAGTACTTAACTGGTTGGAGCAGATGACCAGCCGTCCCGAGTCTGGTTCTGCTGGAGGAGTCTTCAAGTTAAAGGGTTTGGTTAGCCCTAATATGAGTGTTCCCACAGCTAAATTATTCCAACTACTGCAGCTGAAAAATGAAAGACATGTCCTGCTGCTTTTTTTTTTTGGTGCTATCTTTACTGTCTGCCATCGGAGAGCAAAAATAGCTTTTTTTTAAAAATACCCTCTGTCCGTTAATATTATGAGATTATCCAGCCATCAATTATCTTTAACCTGCTTCTTCCTTTTTGGGTCACTGGTGCCCATATCCAGCTATCACTGTTCGAGAGGTGGGGGACACCCTGGACAGGTCGCAAGTCCATCATAGGGACACATAGAGACAAACGAGACAACCATTCACTCTCTCACTCACACCCAAAGATAGAACTACCGGTACCAATCAGTCTAACATGTGTGTGTTTTGTCTGTGGGAGGAAACTGGAGGACCCGTAGAAAACCCACACATGCACAGAGAAAACATGCAAACTCCACCCAGAAAGGTCCCGGGCCGGGATTTGAACCGGAAACCTTCTCGCTGAGAGGTAATGGCTCTACCAACTCAGCCACTGTGTCGCCCTCATGAGATTACTAGTTTGAAAATTAAGTGAGGTACCAACTTCCATGTTGCTGTGTGGCTGCATCTGTATGGAAGTGGTTATGTATCTTATTTCAAATTAAAATGGATTTTGTTTATGAGTCAAAAAACTCAGCTAGACTTTGAAATGAAAAAAAAAAAACATTTCTGCTAAATCATTTTAATTTTCAAATTTGACATTTCTAAATGAATTTGTCACTTTTTACTGGGACATATTTTGAAAATTAAATGTTAAACGTAATCATTTTAATTAATTCACAAACTGAGCAGTCTTGTATACGAAAATGAAAATGCAGTTTGTTATATTAGTTAAAAATGTATTTGAGTCAAATCATGCAGCTTTATTTTGAAACTAAAAAAACATTTCTATTAACCATCTTAATTTGAAATATGAGACATAACTGCTTCCATACCTCCAGGTGTGAAAAAGGTTGAGCTTGTGATCGGAAGATCGCCGGTTCAAGCCAACAACATCAAAAATGTGGGTGGGATAAGTGAAGCAGTCACACCTGTCTCCCCCCTCATCTGCCCCACTCTGGGCCCTTGAGCAAGGCCCTTAACCCACACCCTCTGCTCCCCCGGGAACCCTGGATAGCAGCTCTCTGCTCCACACAGAGGACTGTGGTAGCTCTGTGGTTTGTGGTTGTGTCAGGAAGGGCATCCAGCGTAAAAACAATTGCTAAGTCTTTGTGCGACTAGTTCGCTGAGGTGACCCCTGACGAAGGGAGAAGCCAAAAAGGAAAAAAAATTGAAATATGAGACATAACTGCTTCCATACAATCAGGCGTTCAAAAAGGTTAATTTTGTAAATCTGGTTGCCATGTCAATGTCCAAGATTGCTGCCGCCATATTATATGTGTAAACAGACCACTCTTGTCGTTATCAAACTACACCCTGGCTCCAATGTCACGCCTGATGGTGGATAAATTTGCTCCATTCACTCGCCAGGATCCACCATTTTGTGCTTCCTTGTACAAACAACAACAAATAATAACAACAAAAAAGTCCATGGGTCAAATCAACAATGGCTGGAAAATCTTTGGAGATGCTCAGTTGTTTTTTCTAAAGTTTTTTTCATGAGGGGCTGGGCTAAAGGTCTTTAAACTTCACCATCTCAAAGTGTCTGTCATTTTAAATCCTGGAATTTGTCGATTTTAACTAAACCTGCAATAATAAAGTGCCACACTGCCCATTCTTCTTGTAAAGGAACTGTTGTGCTGAGCTGCTCATGGATTCAGATGTTTGTGCATGAACACATTTGTGTGTGCATGAACACACACTAGTGTGCTGCTCTGCAGCACTTCTCAGCAGGTGGAAGAGATCAGGTCTAATCAGCAGCACCTTCTACTCAGGTAATATAAGGAAGAACCAACCCATTTTGCTGGTTTTGCAACAGAGCTAAGAAAGGCAAAAAACAATCTGCAAAACAGCATTCCATGGGAAAGGACTTAGATTAAACAAGGACTACCGGTAAGCCATTTAAGCTGCCATAAGGACTTAAATGAGATGAAATTTAACTTTTGTGTTTGTGTTTAGAAAAGAAAAGAAAAAAAGGACTGCAGAAGTTATTTTAGTCCTGTTTGCTTTAGTCCTCCAGATTCAAATGATTTAATGCTCTAATTTATGGTTAAAATTGTGAAAGAAATGTATAAATGTGTATAAGATTAGGAAGATAAGATATATGTATAAATGTAGATATATGTATAAATGTAGATATATATTTACTGTAGATATTTATTTACTTAAATCAAATTAAATCAAATGTCATTAAGATAAATTAGTAACTTAAATTAAATGTCCTATTGTATGTATTTGTATTTATATTGTATGTGTTTGTAGGTTTTTCACCTCGTCACCTCGTCACCTCAACTGAATCACATTCACTGGTGAAAATAAAAGGTTGTGAGTGAAATCCTGAAGTCTCCTAAGTCCTCCTTTTCAAGTGTGGGAAGCCATGAAATCATAGAACACTTGACAGTGAAAAACCGATCCATCTGAAACCAGAGACTAAAATCTTCTATCTGTCTTCTAACGGAGGAAAATGGCTGAATTAAAGTCACTTGATGACCTCAAAGCAAAGAGGACTACAGTTAAGAGACTTTTCTCCCGTTTTGCAAATAATATTATGAGGACCTACATGGAGATGTCTAAGGAGGAGTTGGAGGTAAATTACAAGAAGCTTGCACTGGAGAGCTCCAAAGTTATGGAGGCAAATGAGGACGTGGAGGCTGCTTATATGGCTGAGTGCTTAGCAACTGCAGCAGAGGAGCTGAGCGATCTTCAGAAAGCTGATATAGAGAAGACGGAGCAAGAATGTGAACAAAAGCTTAAAGAAGCTAAACTCCTTATCCGAGAGACTTTGTGGACAACATATGGGGAGAAGGAACTGTCCCTGGCTCTACAAGTTGCAGAGGATGAGTGTAAAAGTGTTTCTTCCATCAAGCTAGACACAACTCTGGAGGCATATGAGTTTATGCTCACCCATTTGGAGAAATTGATCCAGAAGGCGAAGGAAGTAAACCAAATTTGGAACCGTTGGGCTCCACCTGCCGAGGAAAAGGATTTCAACTACCGTTTAAGAGAGCTAGAGGTGTGCCTCCCTAGACTGGTATCCCAGAAGGCTGTCTTTATTGAAGCAGCAAGCAAGAAGGACGCAACAAAGCAACAAGCCTTGGCCCGCAGCTTACATCCAGTAGCTGCGATAAAGCTGAAAGCCACAGCTTTACCAAAGTTTGGTGGAAGTAAACGAGACTATTACAGATGGAGGAAAGAATGGGAGGCTCTACAGAAGCAAGGTGAACCATCTGGTTCGAAGGAAGTAAAGAAGTTTCAATTGCTTGACAGTCTTGATGAGAAAGTGGCAAAGGATTTACGTCTGTCAACATACAACTCATCAGATGAGATTTTCAGAGTCCTGGACAATCGTTTTGGGAACAAAGCTACCATTGCTCTTGAGATTATTGAAGAATTGCAAGCAATCCCACCAGTGAAGAGCAGCCAACCAAGACAAATAATAGAGCTTATCCAAGCGTTGGAAAAGGCTCTTGGCGACTTAAATGAGCTAGGAAATGCAGATGCCATAAAAAATCCGCTGGTAACAAAATCCATAGAGAGTAAGCTACCAGACACTTTAAAGAAAGACTGGCTCACCCATAATGCCACTGAGAAAGGCACAACTGGACATCAGAATTACTTTGACAAGCTTATGGCGTTCTTGAGATCACAAGAATCCATATATGAACAACTAGATCAACTGAAAGACCTCACTGAACCCATTAAAGAGAAGTCCAAGTTCTTAAAATGTGCTAGAACCAAGACAACCAAGCACACCAGTGACATATCAGGTTGCATCGTTTGTGGTGATCCAAAGCACAAGAGGAAACTGTATTTCTGCAGAAGGTTTAGGATCAATTTAAAGCCATCAGAAAAGAGGGATATAGTACAGCAGCTCGGTGCTTGCAAGAGATGCCTCGAAATCCATAATGGTGACTACTGTAGGAAGACTGATTACCTGTGCAAGAACCCAGAGTGTAGAGACCAACATCACTTTCTTCTCTGCTTACTCGCTAGACCACAGTCTCAGAGAATGCCTAAATCTGGTTCAGAGAAAGCGGAGAGCAAAAGACATACTGAAGCCCAACAAGAGTTTCTTTCCAAACTCTCACCTGAGCTGGCTCAGCAATGTAAAGACGCCTTCTGCAATGTTGTGTCAAGGGCATACAACTCCACTGTTACCGAGACAGGCCTTCTAGAAGAGAGTGGCTTAAATGAACATCCAGTTATCTTGATGATCCTTGACGTTATAGCTAATGATGGACAAAAAATTGGAACCCTCATTGACTTGGCATCAGACACAAACTACATTACACACAAAGCTGCAAGTAAGCTGAATCTTAGAAGTGAAGAGGTATCGCTTGTGGTTCATGGTGTCGGAGGGATGCAGGTGTCTATTGAAACGAAGCGCTATCTTCTTAAGATACGCGTCAATACTCCAAGAGGGACCCTCAAGTCACATCAACTGATCTGCTATGGGCTTGACAAGATTGCAGAAGTTCACAGGCATGTTCCTGCGACAAAGCTTCATAAGATTTTCCCAGATGTCTCCCTGAAAGACCTTACAAGACCTAGAGAGATCCAGCTCTTGATTAGCCACAAAGAAGGTCAACTTGTACCTCAGAAGGTTCGCTCTGTCGGGGACCTTGTGTTATGGGATGGACCACTTGGTAAGACGATTGGAGGCACACATCCGAACCTCTTTGAAGAAGTTACCTTAATGGCCCATTCATCAAAGACACACTTTGCAAGGTCAATGAGGACTGCAGCAGTCAAGTACAGTGAACTCACCTGCAAATGTCCAGGTTCTTGTCAGTATCTCAAACATCCTTTTATCCAATCCAGTGCAGCCACTACCAGCAAAGACTTTCTGAAGTGGTGGGAGTGGGAAAGCATTGGAGCAGCCTGTGTGCCAAGATGTGGAGGATGTCGTTGTGGGAATTGTCAACCCGGAGGGAAGGAAATGTCTTTGGCTGAGGAGAAAGAGATGGAGATGGTGAGAAATGGTTTGACATATGTGAATGGTGACCATCACACTCCTGAACCTTACTGGCATGCCAAATATCCGTGGACCGAAGATCTGGCTTCCCTTCCTAATAATAAGAAAGCAGTAGAAGCTACGTTCCTCAGAACAGAAAAACAGTTGGCAAAGGATCCAGAGTGGAAATTGGCCTATGTTTCACAAGTCCATGACCTGGTCGATCGCAAAGCCCAAGTTGCCATGCGAGAGACTGCCAGCCTACCCCGCTTCTCGCAATTTAAAGAAGAGAAACATGTGCTAGAGGAAGACGTCTACGTCGATGACATCTTGACATCTCGCAATAACCTTGACCACTTGAAACTCCTCACGTCCAACATTGAGCAGATCCTTAAAGCTGGAGGATTTTTCATGAAGCCCTGGGTCTACTCTAGTCAAAGTGGGAGGGAGGAGTTAGGAAAAGTTAACATGGAGTTGAAGACCATGATCTTACCTAACCAGCTCTCTGAAAAAGACAACAAAGCCCTTGGTCTGGGTTACACCGTTGGATATGACAAGCTACATGTTATGGCCGCAGTGAACTTCTCCAAGAGAAAAGGGAAAATGTGCATCGGTCAGGACCTGTTGAAAGAAGTAAGAGAGCAAACCCCAAATCCTCTTACCAGAAGAGAACTGTTAAGTCAAGTCTCTGCCCTCTATGATTCACTTGGTCTTGTGACTCCTGTAAAGCAGAAGGGAGCTATTCTGGTTCGAAGGGCTTTTCAAGAAGCCAAGCAAATGTATTGTACAAGAGACACCTGGGACGCTGCTCTGTCCAAAGAACTCAGAGAGGATGCCGTAAAGCTGCTAGAAGAATATGCCGACCTGAGCCAACTCAGATTCATCAGATCCCTAACACCCTTGGATCCACATGCAAGTCCAATTGGCATCACATTTTCTGATGGCAGTGAGCATGCATATGGTGCTGTGTTGTACCTACGTTGGAACTGCACTAATGGTGTCAGTGTGAAGCTGGTTGAGTCTAAGGCCAAGCTGACCCCTTTCAACCACAATGGTGACCCCGTCAAATCGGAGATATGTGGGGCAGTCTTTGCAGCCCGGCTAAAAACCTATTTCCAGAAACATTGCCGAATCAAAGTTGAGCAGTGGTTCCATCTTGTTGACAGTCAAACTGTCTTGGGTGCAATACAGCGAGAGAGCTATGGATATCAGACCTTCTTCGCCAATCGCGTTGGTGAGATCCAGAGTAGCACTAATGTCCGAGACTGGTGGTGGATACCAGGATCAGCAAATATTGCAGATATTATCACCAGAGGGGCAAGTCCTGCTTACTTAACCGAAGACTCAGAGTGGCAATTGGGTCCAAGTTTCCTTCAACTTCCTGAAAGTGAGTGGCCAAAGAAATCTGCAAATGATGTTGCTGTGCAAGCGAGAGACAATGTTATAAAAATACAGAAGAAAACATTTGTTGCTGTACTTACCCGAAGTCAGCTGAAGGAACAAAATTCAATCAGAGTCCAGAATAAAGTGATCATCTCTAGGAGGCCACCTGCAACTGCAGTAGTCCAGCAACTAGTGGACGTAAGACACTTCAGCAGTCTGAGGAAATTGATAGGAATAATTGCATGGATTTGGAGAGCAGCAAAAGGGTTCCTGCATGCCAAGATCTCAAAGAAAAGTGGGAGGCGGTGCCTTTGTCAGGTGTCATTACAGTTGGCGAAAGAGAAGATGTGTTCAGAGACTCATGCCTGGCAGCACAAGAAGGTGTACAATTTCCAACCACAACGATTGATAGACTGGTTGTCTACAAAGATGGAACAAGCGGGCTCTTGATGTGTGGTGGCAGGGTTCAGACGTTTAAGGAGGACCGCAGAGCCG
>JBBPBX010026478.1:15904-38055 GCA_038048925.1 Garcialebias charrua | reverse complement strand
GTACGTCTTGGTGAATTGGACAAGTGTACCAAATTTCATGATCCTACGTGAAACTAAGGCCAATGCGGAGGGTAGTTTGAAATATTCTAGGTGGCGCTCTTGAGCCCTTTCTGTTGCAATTTTGGCCACGCCCCCAAAATATGTAATCTTTCACCAGTCCTGACGAGTCTGCCAAATTTGGTGAGTTTTGGGATATGATAAAGCTCCCAAAAGGCCAAACGTATTGTGACGGCGTTACGTCTGATTCGCCACATCGCCACGCCCACATGCTCCACCCAAAACAACCAGTCGTGGAAAGCTTGTTACAGCAACATGTCTTCGGTCACTGGACAGACCGTCACGCTGATTAGGTAACAGGTGTCCGATCGGGACGTTCAATGTACAACTGTACACTTCCTGTTGTGAGGGGGCGTGGCTTAATTATTGTCATGATTTGACCATTCAGTATTGCAGGGGACCGGATGTGGGTCAATCACTGAAGGTTTGATGTATTAGACTGTTTTCGTGTAGGTGCTATTAGTGTTTCGTTTGTGACGGCGTGACGGCTGATTCGCCACATCGCCACGCCCACATGCTCCACCCAAAACGGTCAGTGTTGGAAAGCTTGTTACAGCAACATGTCTTTGGTCACTGGACAGACCGTCCCGCTGATTAGGTAACAGGTGTCCGATCGGGACGTTCAATGTATAACTGTACACTTCCTGTTGTGAGGGGGCGTGGCTTAATTAATGTCATGATTTGACCATTCAGTATTGTAAGGGACCGGTTGTGGGTCAATCACTGAAGGTTTGATGTATTAGACGGTTTTCGTGTAGGTGCTATTAGTGTTTCGTTTTTCATGGCGAGATGCCTAATTTTGAGGCCAGGCCACGCCCCTTCAGCATATATGAAAACGTGAGGTTTTGATCATTTTTTACTCCCCCATGTCTGAGTGATGAGTCTGCCAAATTTGGTGAGATTTAGGATATGATAAAGCCCCCAACATGCCATTTCATTTTAGCTCCATTCATTTTCAATGGGAAAAAAATGGCCGAAAAGGCTAAATAATTCAAAAAGCTAAAGTTGCAGCATTACCAAAAGTCATAGCCGGATTGTCCTGAACGAGCTGGACATTTTGATATATGAATTGTTGAAATGGCACCAAAACTGTGCGAGTAGTTACATGCCAAAAAACGTACGGAATGAAGATAGTAACATCTATAAATAACTAGAAAAACCGCATTTCCTACGAAAATGCACGTGTGAATGCCTTAGCGCCGCTCCGCCCTTCTCGCGGCGACCGCGGGAAGTCGAGCTGGTCCACCCTGAAACACTCTCGTGCCTTTCCCGTGCCCGTTCGGCACCCAATGCGTGCACCCAATTTGGTCCACATTCCAAAATGGCCGCCTTCCCATTTATCGTACAACGTTGACGCCAGAGGGTTTTCTGTGCGTCTTGGTGAATTGGACAAGTGTACCAAATTTCATGATCCTACGTGAAACTAAGGCCAATGCGGAGGGTAGTTTGAAATTTTCTAGGTGGCGCTCTTGAGCCGTTTCTTTTGAAATTTTGGCCACGCCCCCAAAATATGTAATCGTTCACCAGTCCTGATGAGTCTGCCAATTTTGGTGAGTTTTGGGATATGACAAAGCCCCCAAAATGCCATTTCATTTTAGCGCCATTCATTTTCAATGGGATAAAAATGGCCGAAAAGTTCGCCTTTCCTTTCATCGTACAACGTTGGTGCCAGAGGGTTTTCTGTGCGCCTTGGTGAATCGGGGAGGTGTACCAAATTTCATGATCCTACGTGAAACTAAGGCCAATGCGGAGGGTAGTTTGAAATATTCTAGGTGGCGCTCTTGAGCCGTTTCTTTTGCAATTTTGGCCACGCCCCCAAAATATGTAATTTTTCACCAGTCCTGACGAGTCTGCCAAATTTGGTGAGTTTTGGGATATGATAAAGCTCCCAAAAGGCCAAACGTATTGTGACGGCGTTACATCTGATTCGCCACATCGCCACGCCCACATGCTCCACCCAAAACGGTCAGTGTTGGAAACGTTGTTACAGCAACATGTCTTCGGTCAGTGGACAGACCGTCACGCTGATTAGGTAACAGGTGTCCGATCGGGACGTTCAATGTACAACTGTACACTTCCTGTTGTGAGGGGGCGTGGCTTAATTAATGTCATGATTTGACCATTCAGTATTGCAGGGGACCGGATGTGGGTCAATCACTGAAGGTTTGATGTATTAGACGGTTTTCGTGTAGGTGCTATTAGTGTTTCGTTTGTGACGGCGTTACGTCCGATTCGCCACATCGCCACGCCCACATGCTCCACCCAAAACGGTCAGTCTTAGAAAGCTTGTCACAGCAACATGTCTTTGGTCACTGGACAGACCGTCACGCTGATTAGGTAACAGGTGTCCGATCGGGACGTTCAATGTACAACTGTACACTTCCTGTTGTGAGGGGGCGTGGCTTAATTAATGTCATGATTTGACCATTCAGTATTGCAGGGGACTGGTTGTGGGTCAATCACTGAAGGTTTGATGTATTAGACAGTTTTTGTGTAGGTGCTATTAGTGTTTCGTTTTTCATGGCGAGATGCCTAACTTTGAGGCCAGGCCACGCCCCTTCATCATATATGAAAACGTGAGGTTTTGATCATTTTTTACTCCCCCATGTCTGAGTGATGAGTCTGCCAAATTTGGTAAGATTTAGGATATGATAAAGCTCCCAAACGGCCATTTCATTTTAGCTCCATTCATTTTCAATGGGAAAAAGATGGCCGAAAAGGCTGAATATCTCAAAAAGCTAAAGTTGCAGCATTACCAAAAGTCATAGCCGGATTGTCCTAAATGAGCTGAACATTTTGATATATGAATTGTTGAAATCGCACCAAAACTGTGCGAGTAGTTACATGCCAAAAAACGTACGGAATGAAGATAGTAACATCTATAAACTGTAGATAATAATAATAACTAGATTGCATTTCCTGAGAAAATGCATGTGTGAATGCCAAAATGGCCGCTTCACCCAACTTGCATGTTCAATCAAAATGGCCGCTTCACCTAATGTATGTTAGAGATTGTCCATAGCTACAACCTCACCAAATTTCAGCTCTCTATGAATAAAGATGGCTGAGTTAAAGCCATTTGAAAGTAACATTGGCAGCTATCAGCTGAAATTGGTCAAAAACCGCTGAACAACAGCTAAAACAAGCAGAAAATATCTTAAATTACCAGAAGGAAGTTGGTAGAACATGGTTTTGCTGAATTAGGCTGAAAAAAGTTGGATTGATAAAAAAAAATTGTTGAAATAGCTGAAAAAGCTGTAATTTGCATAAACAGCTAAATAGTAGCTAAAATCGCAAAAATAGCTTAATCTTTTAAAAATTAGCTGAAAGGAGCATAATGATCTGAAATTAGCATGAATAAGTCAGTAGAAGTACAACAATGTTGAAGTAAGCTGCATAAAGCTGAAAAGAGCACAAAGCAGTTGAAGAAACAGCTGAAATTAGCTGAAAGTAGCCGAAATATTTTTTTTAAATGTACAAGGTAGCTGAAGGAAGCTGAGTTGGTCCAAAATGTGAAAGGAGTAGTGAAATATTGTAATGAGTTCCAAAGATATCAAGGATGCAAAATGAGCTCATTGAGTTCATTTGAGCTCCATTCATTTTCAATGGGAAAAAAATGGCCGAAAAGGCTGAATATTTCAAAAAGCTAAAGTTGCACCAATACCAAAAGTCATAGCCATCATGTCCTGAATGAGCTGAACATTTTGATATATGAATTGTTGAAATAGCACAAAAACTGTAGGAGGAGTAGCGTGCCAAAAAACGTACGGAATCAGGATAGTAACAGATGTAATTGTAACACTAGATTGCATTTCCTGAGAAAATGCATGTGTGAATGCCAAAATGGCCGCTTCACCCAACTTGCATGTTCAATCAAAATGGCCGCTTCACCTAATGTATGTTAGAGATTGTCCATAGCTACAACCTCACCAAATTTCAGCTCTCTATGAATAAAGATGGCTGAGTTAAAGCCATTTGAAAGTAGCGTTGGCAGACATCAGCTGAAATTGGCCAAAAACAGCTGAACAACAGCTAAAATAAGCAGAAAATATCTTAAATTACCAGAAGGAAGTTGGTAGAACATGGTTTTGCTGAATTAAGCTGAAAAAAGTTGGATTGATTAAAAAAAATTGTTGAAATAGCTGAAAAAGCTGAAATTTGCATAAACAGCTAAAAAGTAGCTAAAATAGCAAAAATATCTTAATCTTTCAAAAATTTGCTGAAAGGAGTATAATGATCTGAAATTAGCATAAATAAGTCAGTATAAGTACAACAATGTTGAAGTAAGCTGCATTAAGCTGAAAAGATTGCAAAGTCGTTGAAGAAACAGCTGAAAGTAGCTGAAAGTAGCCGAAATATTTTTTTTAAATGTACAAGGTAGCTGAAGGAAGCTGAGTTGGTCCAAAATGTGAAAGGAGTAGTGAAATATTGTAATGAGTTCCAAAGATATCAAGGATGCAAAATGAGCTCATTGAGTTCATTTGAGCTCCATTCATTTTCAATGGGAAAAAAATGGCCGAAAAGGCTGAATATTTCAAAAAGCTAAAGTTGCACCAATACCAAAAGTCATAGCCATCATGTCCTAAATGAGCTGAACATTTTGATATATGAATTGTTGAAATAGCACAAAAACTGTAGGAGGAGTAGCGTGCCAAAAAACGTACGGAATCAGGATAGTAACAGATGTAATTGTAACACTAGATTGCATTTCCTGAGAAAATGCATGTGTGAATGCCAAAATGGCCGCTTCACCCAACTTGCATGTTCAATCAAAATGGCCGCTTTACCTAATGTGCTTATTAAATCAAAATGGCTAACTTGTCTACTTAAATTGTAGAACCAAAATGGTAACAATACATGCATTGACTTACTTCGCAAGGCAATTAACTGCCTTGTATATTGAACCAAAATGGCCACTTCACCTAATTTGCATATTCAATCAAAATGGCCGTTTCACCTAATGCATGATAAAGAATGTCCATAGCTACAACCTCACCAAATTTCGGCTCTCTATGAATAAATATGGCTGATTTAAAGCCATTTGAAAGTAGCGTTGGTGGCCATCTTGGATTTTACAGTATTTTTAATGTTTTGCTTTGTCGGCCATCTTGGATTTTTGATTTGGATTCCGTACATGATAGAGGATTCCCTTAGCTACAACCTCACCAAATTTCGGCTCTCTATGTATAATGATGGCTGAGTTAACGCATTTGAAAGTAGCGTTGGTGGCCATCTTGGATTTTACAGTATTTTTAATGTTTTGCTTTGTCGGCCATCTTGG
Source organism: Garcialebias charrua (assembly GCA_038048925.1). NCBI lineage: Eukaryota > Metazoa > Chordata > Actinopteri > Cyprinodontiformes > Rivulidae > Garcialebias > Garcialebias charrua. The sequence continues at coordinate 32,717 of JBBPBX010026478.1, read as the reverse complement.
ATTTTTGATTTGGATTCCGTACATGATAGAGGATTCCCTCAGCTACAACCTCATCAAATTTTAGCTCTCTATGAATAAAGATGGCTGAGTTAAAGCCATTTGAATGTAGCGTTGGCGGCCATCTTGGATTTTTACAGTTTTTTAATGTTTTACTTTGTCGGCCATCTTGGATTTTTGATTTGGATTCCGTACATGATAGATAATGTCCTCGGCTACAACCTCACCAAATTTCGGCTCTCTGTGTATAATGATGGCTGAGTTAAAGCCATTTGAAAGTAGCGTTGGCGGCCATCTTGGATTTTTGATTTTGATATTGCATTTGATAGGAAACATTCTCAGCTATCACTACACCAAGTTTCAGCTCAATATCACTAAAATTGACCATTTTATGGTATTTTTAGTTTTTTGCATTGTCGGCCATCTTGGATTTTTTTTTTGGATTCTATACATGATAGATGATGTCCTTAGCTACAACCTCACCAAATTTCAGCTCTCTATGTATAAAGATGGTTGAGTTATAGCCATTTGAATGTTGTGTTGGCGGCCATCAGCTGAAATTGGTCAAAAACAGCTGAATATTATCTAATATATCAGAAATAATGTTGAATTTGCAGCAGGATTTAGTAAGAGCTTAATTGGGAATAATCTGAAACATCTTAAACAATCTGAAATCTGAAATAATCTGAAATAAGCAAAAAAAGTGGAAATTATCTGAAAAAAGCTTAAGATAGCATAAACAGCTGAATATTATCTAAAGTAGCAGAAATAAGCTTCAATTATCTGAAGTAATTAGAAATAGCATAATTGTGAATAATCTGAAATATCTGAAACAATCTGAAATCTGAAAAAATCTGAACTAAGCAGAAATAAGCAAAATAAAGTTGAAATTATCTGAAAAAAGCTTAAGATAGCAAAAACAGCTGAATTTTATCTGAAATAGCAGAAAGAAGCTTAAATGTCTTAGAAATTAGTAGCGAGAGTACAGTTTTGCAGAATTAGGCTGGAAAATGTTGAAATGAGTTCAAATAATGTGGAATTTGTTGAAACAAGCCTAAATTAGCATTAAAACAGCTTAATAGTAGCTAAAATAGCAGAAGAAGCTGAAACTAGCAGAAATAAGCACAAAGCAGCATAATCTGAATAATCTAAAATATCTGAAACAATCTGAAATCTGAAAAAATCTGAACTAAGCAGAAATAAGCAAAATAAAGTTGAAATTATCTGAAAAAAGCTTAAGATAGCAAAAACAGCTGAATATTATCTGAAATAGCAGAAAGAAGCTTAAATGTCTTAGAAATTAGTAGAGAGAGTACATTTTTGCAGAATTTGGCTGGAAAAAGTTGAAATGAGTTCAAATAATGTGGAATGTGTTGAAACAAGCCTAAATTAGCATAAAAACAGCTTAATAGTAGCTAAAATAGCAGAAGAAGCTGAAACTAGCAGAAATAAGCACAAAGCAGCAGAAGATGAAGTATCTGAAACAATCTGAAATTGAAAAAAATCTGAAATAAGTAGAAATAAGCAAAATAAAGTTGAAAATATCTGAATAAAGCTGAAATTGGCCAAAAACAGCTGAACAACAGCTAAAACAAGCAGAAACAATCTTAAATTACCAGAAGGAAGTTGGTAGAGCATGGTTTTGCTGAATTAGGCTGAAAAAAGTTGGATTGATTAAAAAAAATTGTTGAAATAGCTGAAAAAGCTGAAATTATCATAAAACAGCTAAATAGTAGCTAAAATAGCTAAAATATCCCAATCTTTCAAAAATTATCTGAAAGGAGCATAATGATCTGAAATTAGCAGAAATAAGTCAGTAGAAGTACAAAAATGTTGAAGTAAGCTGCATAAAGCTGAAAAGAGCACAAAGCAGTTGAAGAAACAGCTGAAATTAGCTGAAAGTAGCTGAATTTTTTTTTAAATTTTGTACAAGGAAGCTGAAGGAAGCTGAGCTAGTCCAAAATGTGAAAGGAGTAGTGAAATATTGTAATGAGTTCCAAAGATATCAAGGATGTAAAATGAGCTCCATTCATTTTCAATGGGAAAAAAATGGCCGAAAAGGCTGAATATTTCAAAAAGCTAAAGTTGCACCAATACCAAAAGTCATAGCACCCATGTCCTAAATGAGCTGAACATTTTGATATATGAATTGTTGCAATAGCACAAAAACTGTAGGAGGAGTAGCGTGCCAAAAAACGTACGGAATCAGGATAGTAACTGGAATAATAATAATAAATATAAACACAATCACTATAGTGTGAATGCCTATGTGGCATTCACACAACTAGAAAAACCGCATTTCCTACGAAAATGCACGTGTGAATGCCTTAGCGCCGCTCCGCCCTTCTCGCGACGACCGCGGGAAGTCTAGCTGGTCCACCCCGAAACACTCTCGTGCCTTTCCCGTACCCGTTCGGCACCCAATGCGTGCACCCGATTTGGTCCACATTCCAAAATGGCCGCCTTCCCATTTATCGTACACCGTTGATGCCAGAGGGTTTTCTGTGCGTCTTTGTGAATTGGACAAGCGTACCAAATTTCATGATCCTACGTGAAACTAAGGCCAATGCGAAGGGTAGTTTGAAATTTTCTAGGTGGCGCTCTTGAGCCGTTTCTGTTGCAATTTTGGCCACGCCCCCAAAATATGTAATCGTTCACCAGTCCTGATGAGTCTGCCAATTTTGGTGAGTTTTGGGATATGAAAAAGCCCCCAAAATGCTATTTCATTTTAGCTCCATTCATTTTCAATGGGATAAAAATGGCCGAAAATGTCGCCTTTCCTTTCATCGTACAACGTTGGTGCCAGAGGGTTTTCTGTGCGCCTTGGTGAATCGGGGAGGTGTACCAAATTTCATGATCCTACGTGAAACTAAGGCCAATGCGGAGGGTAGTTTGAAATATTCTAGGTGGCGCTCTTGAGCCGTTTCTGTTGCAATTTTGGCCACGCCCCCAAAATATGTAATTTTTCACCAGTCCTGACGAGTCTGCCAAATTTGGTGAGTTTTGGGATATGATAAAGCTCCCCAAAGGCCAAACGTATTGTGACGGCGTTACGTCTGATTCGCCACATCGCCACGCCCACATGCTCCACCCAAAACAGTCATTGTTGGAAAGCTTGTTACAACACTATGTCTTTGGTCACTGGACAGACCGTCACGCTGATTAGGTAACAGGTGTCCAATCCGGACGTTCAATGTACAACTGTACACTTCCTGTTGTGAGGGGGCGTGGCTTAATTATTGTCATGATTTGACCAGTCAGTATTGCAGGGGACCGGATGTGGGTATATCACTGAAGGTTTGATGTATTAGACAGTTTTCGTGTAGGTGCTATTAGTGTTTCGTTTGTGATGGCGTTACGTCTGATTCGCCATATTGCCACGCCCACATGCTCCACCCAAAACGGTCAGTGTTGGAAAGCTTGTTACAGCAACATGTCTTTGGTCACTGGACAGACCGTCACGCTGATTAGGTAACAGGTGTCCGATCGGGACGTTCAATGTACAACTGTACACTTCCTGTTGTGAGGGGGCGTGGCTTAATTAATGTCATGATTTGACCATTCAGTATTGCAGGGGACTGGTTGTGGGTCAATCACTGAAGGTTTGATGTATTAGACAGTTTTCGTGTAGGTGCTATTAGTGTTTCGTTTTTCATGGCGAGATACCTAACTTTGAGGCCAGGCCACGCCCCTTCATCATATATGAAAACATGAGGTTTTGATCATTTTTTACTCCCCCATGTCTGAGTGATGAGTCTGCCAAATTTGGTAAGATTTAGGATATGATAAAGCTCCCAAACGGCCATTTCATTTTAGCTCCATTCATTTTCAATGGGAAAAAGATGGCCGAAAAGGCTGAATATCTCAAAAAGCTAAAGTTGCAGCATTACCAAAAGTCATAGCCGGATTGTCCTAAATGAGCTGAACATTTTGATATATGAATTGTTGAAATCGCACCAAAACTGTGCGAGTAGTTACATGCCAAAAAACGTACGGAATGAAGATAGTAACATCTATAAACTGTAGATAATAATAAATATAAACACAATCTCTATAGTGTGAATGCCTTGTTGGCATTCACACAAATATAAACACAATCTCTATAGTGTGAATGCCTTGTTGGCATTCACACAATAAATATAAACACAATCTCTATAGTGTGAATGCCTTGTTGGCATTCACACAATAAATATAAACACAATCTCTATAGTGTGAATGCCTTGTTGGCATTCACACAATAAATATAAACACAATCTCTATAGTGTGAATGCCTTGTTGGCATTCACACAATAAATATAAACACAATCTCTATAGTGTGAATGCCTTGTTGGCATTCACACAAATATAAACACAATCTCTATAGTGTGAATGCCTTGTTGGCATTCACACAATAAATATAAACACAATCTCTATAGTGTGAATGCCTTGTTGGCATTCACACAATAATAATAAATATAAACACAATCTCTATAGTGTGAATGCCTTGTTGGCATTCACACAATAAAAAGATGCTCAGGTAAAGCTGGTGCTTTCTTTTTTCTCTCATGTCAAACAGAGGCAGCTCTGTGGTGTGTTGGTGTGTGCTTACAAAAACAGAGTCAGGGTCACAGTACAATTAGAACAGTGTTTGTTCGAGCATCATGCTGAATACATTGTCCACTACTTTACAGTGACGCACCAACTCAGCTCTGTGACTACCTCTGGTACTCTTCAGGGTATCTTAAGTGTCGGACTGACTTCTACGTTCCTTCATTTCACACATGACGCTGCAACAAAAGCAAATCAAATCCGGCTTAACAAGCTCAACATACCCACTCTCCAGTTTTTTTTTTTTTTTTTTCCAGGATCAACTACCAACATGGGGTTCTTTAGGAGGAATCAGAAGGAAAGGACCAAAATAGTTAGTATAACAGTTATGCTAACCTAGTCTGATGAATTATAGGAAAATATAAATCCGAACACTTTTTCTTTAACGTTTCCATTATTGACTCAAAGCTTTTATATTCACTTTTCACCATGACAAATAAAGTCCTTAAAAAAAACAAAAACAAGATAATAAAGAAATATTTATTGGTACGTACTTTTTCTGCCACTTACAAGAACTTTTTTCATGACAACTTACAGTTTTTTATTTTATAAATAGAATCAATTGGAGAAGGTGCAAGCATTTGTAAAAAAAATACAAAATTGGTTTAAAATTAATAAATTATCATTAAATCTAGATAAAACTAATGATATGATATTTACAAATAGACAAGGAACTGTTGATGTCCAGTTTAGAGTTGATGGTGTGGAGATTACCGTAGTAGAGTCAGTGAGGTGAAGTTTTTGGGTGTTGTTATTGATGTAAGAGGTTATGAGGAGGTCAATATTAATACTGACCTCTTTACCTTAATTAATTTATTCAGATTGAATAGTAATTTCACGGATTCTCTTCTTTTTCAGTTTACCCAATATTTCTGTGATCTTTATGATGGATAAATAAACAGAGCCATTAAGTGACAATGGACATTGACTTAGTTTGATATGTCAAAGAGACACTATCATTTATTTAAAATAAATCAACTAAATTAACACCATTACACTTGATTGACATGATTTCACTTTCTTTCAATTCAGATACGTCAGCACACTTAAATTTAACACAACAGACATAAATACTAGATGTTAAACATATTTAGTCTGTGGGCTCTTTAACTTAAAAAATAGTTTCCAGCTTAGATTGAGAGGGGAAAGAGTAGGAGGAAAGATTTAAGAAGAAGTTATCGTGAGCATGATACCAGAGTGACACTTCTCATCCGACTTCTGCTAAAATCCAGGTACGTTTTGTAAACAGCTCTTTACCTTTTGACGACAGCCCGGTAAGAGGGAAGACCTTGTAGCCTTTCAGATGCACGGATCCTTGTGGGAACCAGTACAATACCTTCAAGCAGGGTTCTGGTTTACGTTTCCAACGTCTCCTGGTTTTGCGTTGGTCATCAGAGAATATGTCAGCTTCAGGCCTCTGACTTCAAGATAAACTTATTCCAAGGAGGAATAAACAAAGTTCTTGATCTTATGCTTGTTCGAAGTGGACTCATAACAGCAAGTCATCAGTCCTTAGCTGAAGACGCAGGTCGTTAGCTCTTGACCAAACGTACCCAGCTCTTTGGGAAAGGTTCACATCTCTTTGAAGTTCCCAGCAAACTCTGAAGCGTTCTCGCACAGTTAGAACTTAAAAAGCAGGAACAAAGAGAGGAGTGCACTTGCCTTATCAGGCCCAAGGTTACAGCCAGAGAAGCTGGAGCCTTGTTCATGAAAAACAACGGATTAAACTGTCTTCTTATTTCTAAACAAAACAGTCGGGTCTCTGTGACCCGAGATTTCACCTTTAACACCGCAGTGAACACAACTCTTAAAGAATAACACAGCTTAAAAGCACACATCATGAAAATGACAAAGGTTATTCTTTTGATCACATCAGCCTAAACTCAAAGATAGAAATAGTCTCTTTTTGGTGACTATGTTATCAGATTATAGCTAAATGAATGATTTTGTAGTAAATGTCTTGCTTTACTGAAAGGTCAGTAAAGGTCATCACTGGACAGTTCAAAAACCTTAGTTTGACCCTGGGTAGGTCCATTACGTTGATGAGAAACTGACATGGAAACCTCACATAAATTATTTAAGAACAAAATTAGCTAAATCTATTGCATTGCTGTATAACGTCAGAGACTTGTTTAATGATAAAGCTTTGTATATGTTGTACAATACATTAATTGTCCCACACTTGGTCTATTGTATTGAGGTATGGGGGAAGGCATGTAAGACAACTACAAATCCTGTTTTTGTTTTGCAGAAAAGAGCAATAAGAGTTATCACTCGAAAACATAGCCATCATCCATCTAATGTATTATTTTGTCAACTGAAATTATTGAAATTTCACGACTTGATTGATTATAAAATTTTATTAGTTATGTATAAGGCTCACCAAAATGCATTACCTTTGAACATCCAGAGAATTTTTACAAAGAGAGAAAGCTGCTATAATCTTAAGGGGACGGAGATGTTCATAACAACTAAATTTAGAACCAGTTTGAAAGAACGATGTACCTCGATACAAGGAGTGAGATTGTGGAATAATCTGGAAAAAGATATTAAAAGTGCCAAGTCAATGTACATGTTTAAGAAATTGATAACGTTTGGATTGCTAAAAAAAATATGAAACTGTATAATGTGTACTCATATAAATTGTTGTTCTAGAAGGATTTCATTTTTTGTTTTATTGTTTTACTAACTGAAGAATGTTATTGTTTGAATTTAATTTATGAGAAAAAAGGGGCAGATATTATAAGAATTTTTTTTCTTCTCTCTGCTTCCTTTCATTTCATTGTATTGGTTTTATTTTCTTTTCTTTTTGTTGTTGTTGTTGTAAATATAATTGTTGTAAATATAATTTATTTGTTTTTAGGATATGAAATGAATAAAGAATTATTATTATTATTATTATTTTTTACAGTGACTGTTTTAAGCCACATTTCTGCTCTACGTCTCCATCTGCCTGTCTCATTAGGAGTGCTGTCAGGGAGTAGGAAACACAGGCATGTGGTTATGGTGATTTTGTACTGGAGGGTGAGAAGTAGTGGAAGATTGTGACAAATCAAAGCTTTTTTAAAAGACAAACTTCAAAATGACTGTGAATTACTTGTTACTGATTTTCTTTTTGCCTTTATTCTCTCAAAGAACATCGTTGTTGTTGTGTGACATTACCTGAATGGCAAAGTCTGTATTGTTCTACAGAGAGCAGACTGATTGATGTCTACCCAACCACTCATAATACACCACAACCCAACTTAACAGGCTCATCAAAGCTATCATATACAGAAATACGTATGTTTGAAGTTGAATTAAACTGATCTTGTCCTGGAAGAACAGATGTGAAGAGCTGCAGCTCCACACAGCTGCCGGTGCTGGAGATGTGGATCAGCCTGGCAGGCTGCAGCACATCAGTGTTCACTCGATGCACCTTCTCCCCCACCGGACCCTCTCAAGGCTGCCAGTGATGCCTGGAGACATGAGACATGAGAAAGCCGCGGAGGAAAAGTTCTGCTTGTGACCCGAGGTGGGAAAGTGATGGCAGCCCAAGGAATGGAGGCAAATTGTGTAGGGTTTATCCTCTGAGCAGCAACACACACACAACTCTGCTCTCTCTTCTATCAGCAAACCTCAGCTGGGTCTGATGGATGAGTTGGAAACACACCAAGGACTCCAGTGCTACCTGCTGTTTCCGTAGAAACACAGCCTGCATGGCAGCTCTACCTGAACACAGCTGGAGGTTTCAGTGTGTTTTTTTTTTTTTGTCTATTTGTGCTCACCCAGTTGGATTCTAACGGCGCTCTATGGCAGCAATTACCTTTAATTATTTCAGGTGATTTACATGCACAAAAGCATTGAATGGGCGGTGGTAAATTTCCATTTGAGGTTAGAATGAGAGACGTAGAGGATTTGTGAAAGCAGGTAAATACGTCAGGAGCGTGGATCAATGTTTTCTAACAATCTGTGACCTGTCCAGGGTGTACCCTGCCTCATGCACAATGGCCGTGGGCGTTCGGCACAAACATTAATCCTGACGTGACTTAAAAGTGAAAAAGTGGGGAAAGAAAAAGAACGAGCGAATGGTTTGAGGAGAAAAAGGCTTTATGTAAATCAGACTGTTCTAAAATTTAAAGGAGTGGGTGTATTGTTGGATAACAGAGTAGCAAAAACAACAAAACATATATAAAACTTTTTTTGACAAATGTAATTATTGGCTCAGCTGTTACTATCATGCCACGGCAACACATGATGTGAAAGTTTAATGTGACCTTTTAAAAAATTGTTCTTGCAGGACGTCTTTTAAGGTCGATAAGGTGAAAAAATTTGTATTTTTTGTGGTGAATTGAACACTTTGTTTCTTGTTTCTTGTTCAGTGGTTGCCATTTGCAGTAATGTGCTAAACGAATGGGCAAAATCTCAAATATTTTTCATTTCAGTAAAAATCGGTTGGCAGATTCATTCAACCTTTATTTATACAGGCTAGCCTCGTTGAGTCACGGGGACTCATTTACAAGAGGGACCTGTCTCACTCACACCAAACAACCATCCACTCTCACACTCACACCTAGGGTCAATTTAGAGTCACCAATCAGCCTAACAAGCATGTTTTTTGGTCTGTGGGAGGAAACCGGAGTACCCGGAGGAAACCCACGCATGCACGGGGAGAACATGCAAACTCCACCCAGAAAGGCCCCGGACCGGGATTTGAACCGGCAACCTTCTCGCTGAGAGGCAGCAGCTCTACCAGTTGTGCCACCGTGCTGCCCTAGATAGTATGCCCCAGAGCCATATAAAGTGAGAGTTGCGACACTCCCATAGAGTTCCATTGTAAGAATGGAATGCGGAAGTCACGTGGGTCATGGAGGGGGCGATTTGTTCTATGGCTCTGGTTAAAGTCTGAAGCTGCCTGCAGTAGCGCTCCGTCGCCGCCAGAGGGCGCAGCTCCACAAGGTTTCCATAGCCGTTGTTTGGAACGATTGACCGCCTGTCGGCGACATCAAAGAGTGTCGGAACTCTCTATATATATGGCTCTGGTATGCCCTAGATAGTACTGTAAAATCATTTGGGGTACAATTCAATGCAACTACAGGTAGTCCCCGACTTACGAGCGAGTTCCGTACCTACGGGCCGCTCGTATGTCCAAAAATTCGTAAGTAGGATCACCCCCCCCCAAAAAATATATATATATATTTTTTAATATATTTTTTTTAGAAATGAATACATGTACAGTACTGTACAGTCACCAAGCACTTAGCCTATCCTAACACAGTTTTTAAAGATGAAGGAGTGAGTTGAATTGTCTCCCTTTCACATAAAGGGAGCTAGCTCCCTTTATGTGAATGGAGCCTGCAGGGAGGAGGGAGACAATTCAACTCACTCCTTCATCTTTAAAAACTGTGTTAGGATAGGCTAAGTGCTTGGTGACTGTACAGTACTGTACATGTATTCATTTCTAAAAAAAAAAAAAATATATATATATATATTTTTTTATGAGATACATATTCGTAAGTCCGGGACCTCGTAAGTTAGAGCGCTCGTAAGTCGAGGACTACCTGGCCTCAACATTGTGTCTGTGTAGTCTTCTGTTTTCATAGTCTCATTAAATATAACTTTTACACATCTAGTAACATTATTGACAAGCTAGGACAATATAGATCTAGTAGAGTGCTGTATGAATGGGTAAATGAGGGCACATATTGTAGTGTAAAGTGCTTTGAGTATCTTGATCAGATAGAAAGGTGCTATATAAGTACAGTCCATTTACCATTTACCCAGTGGATTTGAAGTATTCTCTTGCTGTAGTTCAGATTAGTCAATCAGTGTCTCTTCTGACTACAAAAGATGGAGTGAAACAACTTTTCAAATAACTTGCCCCTTTAAGGCAGCGCTCAATAAGTACTGCTCCTAAAGTGTAGTGTCTATAATGCAGAATTACATATATGTGTTGCAGGTGAGTGTTCATTAAACAACTTATATGAATAATACCATGGTGCCCATTCTGCTCATACAGACTCATGTTCGTGCTGCTGTTTGGAGTAAGGTTTTCTATGATATTAGTGATTAGTGTATTTTTAGTTTATGTTTTTCTTAATTCATATCTTAGATGTTATTACTGTTTTTGCATTTTATTGTTGGATGTAACTGGGACCCTGTGTACATAATCTCGTTTCATCACATGTACCACATGTGGTGCGAATGACAATAAAGATTATCTGACTCTGTTTCACTTGTATGTGTACATATAAAACAAATAGGAGATGGTGGGGGGGGGGGTGTTGTAATCACATATGGTATACATTTTTTGATAATGTAGGTGTTCACATACCTGCAGATATTGGAAGGTCCTCTCCTTCAGCTTACTGTCCACGGGCACTAGAGCTTTTTCATAACCTCCACCCCTGGAGGAAGGATAAACCTCTCTGGCCTGACTCACTGTCATGGCTGACCAGGTGCTCCTTTTCAGAGAATGACCGTGGTGCCCATGATGTCCTCCTCCCTCACTTCCAGCTATAGCCATAGTTGTACATGCCATGCACTCGCCCGACCCAGGTCCGCCACCACGCTCTTTTGGTGTCTGCATGGTGAGCTCCTGAATAGCAGCATCCAGGCTCTCGTGCCCACTGGGATACCCCCGTCTACCCCCACTGACCAAGAAACTGCTGTCGCTGTCCAGATTGTCATCAGAGCTCCACCAACCTGCCGTTCTGCTACGATGACGTCTGCCCGACTCGTGCCGTGAGTCTCCACTCTTGCTACGCTCTCGAGACTTACTCCTCCTAGTAGAACGAGACTGGTGGCCAGAGTAGTGGCCATCCTCCCCTCCACTCCGGTGTCCTCCCCCTCTTTCACCTCGGTAGTCTCCACCTCCTCTTGTGCCGTTGTACTCTCGTTTGGATGGTGCTTCCAGTGAATGGGACTTTGCAAAAAGGCGCTGAACAGAATTGACCAAGTGGCGAATACGCGACGGGCTTTCGCTACGTTGTTCGGTGCCCCCGCTTGCAGTGCGCTGGTACTGCAAGGTGTGGAAGCCATCGGGGTGGAAGGGTACCTGCTTCTCAAACTGGTCTATCAAGTTAGAGGGAATGCGGTGCATCTTCCCTCCATGGCCTGAGGATAGGCACTCCTCGCAAGAGTCCAATGACTGAAGAGGTGGGTGCTGGCTAGGGTGTGATCTGGGGAAGGTTCCCCCTCCAGAGTGGCTATGGGAGTGTGAGTGTGCATGTGAATGGGAGTGATGCCTTTCCAGTGCCAGAGCCTCAGCTGGACCTCCTGGTGGGTAATAATGGCCATCGCTGTGACCATGGTAGTAGTCTCTGCCCAGGCCGTCACAGTCCTCAGGAGCATAGTGGCAGGGGCCTCCTCCGCCACCACCAGAGGAGTGCTGAGACATGCTACGGCTGACATGATACCCTTTCATAGGCGCCGGACCATGGTGGGCAGTCCGGGCCGAAAGGGGGCGCTGTGGGCGTGACAGGGCTGCACCGGTCTCACCTGGAGGCAGAAGGAAAACAATTATTTAGCAAGGGGAGGGATTATAATCTATTTTTGATACAATGCTATTGGGAATTTATAAATATCAGAAACTGATTATAATTCAATGTTCATAACCTCATGTGGAAGAACACAGTAGGTGGAACTGATGTGGAAGTGCAGCAACCAAACCATTTTTGACCAGTGGTAGCTACAAGTCACTGCTGCTATTCAAGGACCAATGAGTGAGAAACGGCCAAGTTTCCACCTACCTTGGAAAAGGTGAAGCCAATTACAAAGCCCATTGCAACTTTTATTGTAAAGGATTTGCATCTGAATTCAGTAGTTTAAAACCAGGGTTGGCGCACAGAGTTTCAAACTTTGGATTACAGCACTCTTTGTTGACGATACTAACACAGCCATTCCCACACTCTACAATGAGACCAGAAAACCTTGGAAACACCAATGAAGGCAGGTAAGAGAGCTCCAACATGTGATGCATGGACATCCACTGCCACAGAGTATGGCATCACTTTTCTTTCTTTTGTTCATTTTAGTTCCTACAATCTTGTTTGAATTGCAGTGGAATGCAACATAATTTGTTTAAGTTTGAGATTCTTTGCTCAGGTTTTAGCTTGAAGTGTGGTGGATGCACCAACACTAATTTATCTAAGTCTAATGTAAACAGCTCTTTGAACGGACGCAACTTAGAGAAACAGTTTATTTCTGTGCAGATTGCGGAGATCTGAACATCCATTATCTTTACCCACTTCTTCCTTTCTGGGTCATGGGAGTTGCTGGCGCCCATGTCCAGCAGTCACTGTGCAAGAGGTGGGGGACACCCTGGACAGGTCTCCATTCCATCGAAGGGACACAGACAAATGAGACAAAAACTATTAGCATCTAAGGACAATTTAGAGTTACCAATCAGCCTAATATCTATGTTTGTGCTCTGTGGGAGGAAACTGGTGTACCCATAGAAAACCTACGCATGCACGGAGAGAACATGCAAATTACAGCTAGAAAGGTCCCCGACTGGGATTTGCTCCGGCAACCTTCTCACTGAGAGACAGCAGCTCTACCAGCAGACACAGTGGAAGAATAATATCCGGCAATTCATCTCGGATGTTAATACTGTAAAGATTAATATAGAAGAGCCTGACTCCAGGTTTGTTAAGTTAAATATGAGACATTTAAGGCTGAGTTAGACTCGCGCTTTGGTCCGCAGGCTGGAGCGCGCGCGCTGCGCGTGCACTGTGCCGTGCGGCGAAATGCGTTTACAGTGTCGCCTCTGTGTTTATAGTTGTCCCACGGCGGCGCATGGCAAAGTGCTGTTCTTTTACGGACCAGCAGGAGGCAGTACCCTCTAAAACCTGTGCATATGTTGCAAGAAAGGTGTAGAAGAAGAAATCTACCGTAGAAGAAGAACTGTTTGAAATCACACAACAAAAACAAATAGCTTTCCGCTCGCGTGCTGAACTGTTGTCTTTATTTGCGGTTTTAATGCATGGAGTCAGCGGAGGAGAAAGCGATCACGTGACTTTTGGCGAAAAAACAAAAGAAAAGTCCGACTCCAGATCAGGAACGAAGGAGAATTTAATACATTTTGTGTCACAAAACATTCCTCCATGCGTCGCGACTCCGTCTCCACGACCACAGCGGCGCAAACAGCTGCAGGCTCCGGCGTGAAGAGGGTGAAGGCTGTCGGTGTGGACCTGTCAATCAAATCGTAGCGCCCACCGCGCGCGCATAGGCTTGCGGAGTTTCAAAAATTCAGAGGTGCACGACACGCGCTAATCCCACGCGCGGGGCCAACGCGCAGGGGCGGGGACTGTGAAATTGCATCACTTTTGGAGCGCGCACCCTCGCGCGCTGCGCAACGCGTCAAGTATGAATCTAGCTTTATAGTGGGGCTATCTTCAGAGGACTGTGTACGACTTGTCATTGATAAGACAAACGATGGGCCGTTTTCATTTCAACAAATTGTTTCAGTTTGTCTTTACATTATAAGCTAATCCTATTACTGGAAACATTTAGTGTTTGTCTGATTCACTCCCATTAATGAGGGTTTCCTTCTTTTATATGGTCCTTTCAGTCTGGCCTATCCTACAGCTCAGGACAGACAAGACAGAAGAATGTTCTATTAACATGATCATTTAGGTTAGCTCATATTTTGGTCATCTAAAAAGAAAGACATGATGACATCAGGGCCTTCATGAAACTGTCAAAGGTTTTCAAACAGAAACCGGCTTAGCGGCTGTTCAAAATAAAATCGGAGTGCTACAAAGAACCTGGGTGCATACATGCCCTCCTTGTTGGGCAGAAAAATACATAGATGATGGTGCTCATAAAAAAGAAAAGGGTACCGGGAAACAAATACTCAGACACATTTTTCTGACTGCATGATGCCTGCAAAGCCATGGAAAACAATCTGCCCACCTAGAGCAGATGAACAAAAACAGCATAAAGAGACGCTGATCTGTGTGGAAGCAGAGATTCAATTCAAATGTCATTTTAGTTTAAGCACAGCTGTCAAAAACAACTTTGTAAACCTGTGCTTGTGTGAGGCAAACAAAGATGCGGTGTGTGAAAATAATGGTTTATGTTTATAACAAATCACGCTGAAAATAAAAGATTAAATTGTTTACCTGCGGCACATTCGCCTTGAACCAAAGAAAAGAAGGACCCATTCATCCCACAGACTGTAATAAACCGTTATTTACAGCTCATTTGATCGATTTCTATTTTTTTTTCTGCCTTGTTATTTTGTTTAGCACCTCTGTTCCTCTGACATTTCACATCTGGGCACTCTGTTGTCAGTTTTGTTCTCCGCCCATGCCTGCAGAGAATCTGAATCTTTTAGGAGATTTGCAGAGGTGTGTTCATTGATCACTTCCATCCTGATGCAGAGGACCCAGAAGAGGCAGCAAGGGCGTGAATATTCTCATAAATATCTGAAATGTCTCTCACCAAGCATGAAATTACAACAGTTCTGTGGAATGTAAAGGGGTTAAAGGGGGGGTCAGTTTAATACTGACCTCCTTTTTACCTTAATTTACTTATTCAGATTGAATAGTAATTTCACGGATTCTCTTCTTTTTCAGTTTATTCAATATTTCTGTGATCTTTATGATGGATAAATAAACAGAGCCATTAAGTGACAATGACGTTAACTTAGTTTGATATGTCAAAGAGACACTATCATTTATTTAGAATAAATCAACTAAATTAACACCATTACACTTGATTGACATGATTTCACTTTCTTTCAATTCAAATACGTCAGCACACTTAAATTTAACACAACAGACATAAATATTAGATGTTACGCATATTTAGTCTGTGGGGTCTTTCACTTAAAATATAGTTTCCAGCTTAGGTTGAGAGGGAAAAGAAATAGGAGGAAAGATTTAAGAAGAACATTATCCTGAGCATGAGACCAGAGTGACACTTTTCATCCGACTTCTGCTAAAATCCAGGTACGTTTTGTAAACAGCTCCTTTACCTTTTGACGACCGCCCGGTAAGAGGGAAGACACCAGCCTTCAGATGCACAGAGTCCTTTAGTCCCAGCACGTCCAAAACTGGTTTTAGTTTACGTTTCAACGTCTCCTGGCTTCCGCGTTGGTCATCAGAGAATATGTCAGCTTCAGGCCTCTGACTTCAAGATAAACTTATTCCAGGAGGGAATAAACAAAGTTTTTGAGCTCGGCTTGTTCGAAGTAGACTCATAACAGCCTGTTATCAGTCCTTAGCTGAAGACGCCGGTCGTTAGCTCTTGACCACACGTGTCCAGCTCTTGGGAAAGTTCACATCTCTTTGGAAGTTCCCAGCAACTCTCTGAAGCGTTTCAGCACAGCTTAGACTAGTACTTAAGGAAGGACCAGTCGAGGAGTTCATTTGTCTTATCAAACCCAAGGTTAACAAGCAGCAGCAGAGGGAGATTTGTTTAGGAACAGACAGAGAAAGCTGGAGCCTTGTTCAATGAAAAACAACTGATTAAACTGTCTTCTTATTTCTAAACAGAACAGTCGGGTCTCTGTGACCCGATATTTCCCTTTAACACAGCAGTGGACACAGTTTAACTCTCACAGAATAACACAGCTTAAAAGCACCATCATGAGAATGACAAAAGTTATTCTTTTGATCACATTAGGATCAAATCAAAGATAGAAATAGTCTCTTTTGGTGACTATATTTATCAGATTATAGCTAAATGAATGATTTTGTAGTAAATGTCTTGCTTCACTGAGAGGTCAGTAAAGGTCATCACTGGACAGTTCAAAAGTACACAGGTGTCTTAAAAGTGGACAAGGTCATGTCCACACATAGTATATATATATATATATATATATATATATATATATATATATATATATATATATATATATATATATATATACAGGTAGTCCCCGATTTACGAGCGCTCTGATCTGCGAGGTTCCAGACTTACGAGCTGCACATTTTTGGAAAAAACGAAAAAAATACTGAGTTTTCATGTGTTTTTTCACTTCAGTTAGCAAGTTAAGCATATAAACACACGTTTCCGATCATTTTTATGCACTCAAAAGTAGTTTTTAGATGAAAATAGAGTGTTTTTAGGTGCGCTAGCGAAAACCGTTCCAATTTACGAGCGGATTTCCGGATTTACGAGCGAAATGGCGGCCGTTCCAAATTACGAGATTTCCGGTTTACGAGCGCCTCGTTGTAACGGATCTCGCTCGTAAATCGGGGACTACCTGTATATATATATACATACATATATATATATA
>JBBPBX010026478.1:0-15726 GCA_038048925.1 Garcialebias charrua | reverse complement strand
GGTTATTTGATTGTGCTTTCTGGAAAACAATAGCCTACATGTTTAGGCACTCCTGCATTCGTCACACTTTTTCCTGTTACAAACTGACTCCGGCCCCCCCACCAGAGAAGGGAAAAGTTATGTGGCCCTCACAGGAAAAAGTTTGGGGACCCCTGGTCTAGACCATATGTGTTAAACTCAAGGCCCGGGGACCAAATGTGGCCCTTGTTGACATCTTATCTGGCCCCAACATGACAAGTGAAACATAAAATACTTCTATCTCTTGAATTTTTTCAGTAATCTTTGACTAAGATGTCGAAAGCACAGCAGAGAATGTCAAATGAGACCAATCAAACTTGTTGAGGAAGCTGTGACCAAGAAAAGATGTGGGGTATTTGATTTGAGTTCATGGAGATTCTGAAATTGGCTCTTAGTTTGAAAACAGTTTTAATTTTGGCCCCCGTTTGTAAGTGAGTTTGACACCCCTGGTCTAGACCAATGGCTCCCAAACTTTTCAGCTTTGGTTTAACGACACAAACTTTACTAAAAAAGTACAGAAAAAAAGACATAACACAAATAGTTTAAACTCTTATTATATTATTTCTTATTTATGACTGTTGTTTTCATATTTTATAACAATTAATTTAAAAATGTGTTAAATAGCATTTATTTTAAAACTTTATGGAGATCATCCGAGGACAGATGAAAGTTTTGAGATCCAAAATAGAGTCCCGGCATCAATTTTGGGAACCTCTGCTCTGGACCAGAGGACTCATGCTGACTTTTCTTTTGGGTTTTGGGAGAAGTCTGACTGGAAAAAAAATAAAAATAATGCTCATCTCTGCCTCAATAAAGACCATCATGATGCTGCTGGTCAACCCTAAAATCCATCCTCCTCAGCTTCACTAGAATGATCCAACAAAGACGGTTGTTAGACTTGGGGTAAAGATCTCAACCAACATCTGTAACAGGAACATAAGAACATAAACAGAAAGTGTGCAGCTCGGTTGTTTTAAATGGACTGGGTTTGTCCAAGGTTCTCCTCCAGAGATTACTTGTCAGCATGTGTTCAACACGCTGACCTGTAAGGTTTCTTTGTTTGACACAGACCAGTTCTGGACGCACAGTGCGAAACACAAGAAGGTTGTTTACATGTAATATCAGGTAAAGTGATGGAAAGTAACTTTTATGATTGTTTATTGTGCTCTGAATGAAACAGGGAGATGTTATTTGTCTGAATATCATCAACTTGATTCATGAGGTTAAGTGTGCCAACTAAAAGCTACCACCTGAACCAAACCAGCATTATGGAAACCAAACATTGTGTCAGACTGAGTAAATCTGCCATTTGTAGTCATAAAATCCCATTTTCTCCCTTGCATGTAATCACAAAGTCACTTCAAGTATGTTTAGTTTTGATATTTTGAAACTTTTCTTCTGCATTTTAGATGCAAAACATGAGCAGAAACAAAAAATAATGTTTAGTTCTATCAATTTAACATTGTAGGCATTATAAATGGGGCCAAAATAGAAACAAAGACTGGATAATCTAATAAAAGTGAACACATGTTTCAGTCAATAGATGAGCTGCATTGTTCTGGACTGTTTGTAAGGGAGGTAAAGCAGATTTATTTAATCCAACAATGTGGAGTTACAGTAGGAATAAAATCTGAATGACTTCTAGGGACATATGGCTTCACCTTGAAGCAAAGTCTAAACTGGAAATGCTAACAGTGTTTGTATGAAGTGATACAGTTAGGGTCTTACTGTAACCCCACTCTTACTGGAACATACAGTTATTTTATTGTCGAACGTGACTGTGTTTGCAGGTTGTTGCCAGAGATGATGACCACGGTGCAAATGGACAGCTGAGCTACATGCTCAGTGGAGGGAACGACGAGGGAGCCTTCACCCTGTCCTCCAGCGGTCAGCTCAGTCTGACCCAGACTCTGGACCGAGAGGCTCTGGGGAAATACGTCCTGCTGATCACAGCCACCGACTCCGGTACGTCTGCAGCCGAAGCGTCAGATCGGCTCTTTATGCTCTTATTTCAGTTTTTTTAACATCATCTTTAGCAGCGGTTCCCCAACTTTTTATCTTTTGACCCATAAAGGTCAAAATGGTCACCATTACTTGTGTGACACAACTACTGTTTCTTTAAAGATACAAAAAAATGCTAATAACCCTATAAAATACACAAATGCCAACATAGTGTCGTAACATCCACAGTACTACAGCGCTGAAACTGGTTTTCGAAATTGGGATCGAGATCCCACTGTGGGTCATGAAACACCTTCTTAAGGTCATCTTCATTGTTGAAATTATACTTGAATTTTTCACAATTGTGTATTTTTGACACATAATGGCCAGGCAGGAGTCGCCGTGAGCTACGATGTTTGCAGATGACATTGTGATATGTGGTGAGAACAGGGAACAGGGTGGAAGAGAACTTGGAGAGGTGGAGGTATTCACTTGAAAGAAGTGGAATGAAAGTCAGTCGTAGTAAGACAGAGTATAGCTAGATTAATACTCGACGCGTCGCGCAGCGCGCGAGGGTGCGCGCTCCAAAAGTGACGCAATTTCACAGTCCCCGCCCCTGCGCGTTGGCCCCGCGCGTGGGATTAGCGCGTGTCGTGCACCTCTGAATTTTTGAAACTCCGCAAGCCTCTGCGCGCGCGGTGGGCGCTACGATTTGATTGACAGGTCCCCACCGACAGCCTTCACCCTCTTCACGCCGGAGCCTGCAGCTGTTTGCGCCGCTGTGGTCGTGGAGACGGAGTCGCGACGCATGGAGGAATGTTTTGTGACACAAAATGTATTAAATTCTCCTTCGTTCCTGATCTGGAGTCGGACTTTTCTTTTGTTTTTTCGCCAAAAGTCACGTGATCGCTTTCTCCTCCGCTGACTCCATGCATTAAAGCCGCAAATAAAGACAACAGTTCAGCACGCGAGCGGAAAGCTATTTGTTTTTGTTGTGTGATTTCAAACAGTTCTTCTTCTACGGTAGATTTCTTCTTCTACACCTTTCTTGCAACATATGCACAGGTTTTAGAGGGTACTGCCTCCTGCTGGTCCGTAAAAGAACAGCACTTTGCCATGCGCTGCCGTGCGACAACTATAAACACAGAGGCGACACTGTAAATACATTTTGCCGCACGGCACAGTGCACGCGCAGCGCGCGCGCTCCAGCCTGCGGACCAAAGCGCGAGTCTAACTCAGCCTTATGTGTGTGAATGAGAGGGAGGAGGTGGAACAGTGAGGCTACAAGGATCAGAGGTCACAGAGGTGCAGGACTTCAAGGACTTGGTGTCCATTGTCCAGGAAAATGAAGAGTGTGGTAAAGAGGTGAAGAAGAGAGTCCAGGCAGGATGGAGTGGATGGAGAAAAGTTTCAGGAGTGATTTGTAAAAAAAAGAGTGTCAGCAAAGGTCAAAGAAAAGTTTACAATACAGTGGTGAGACCAGCTATGTTGTATGGTCTGGAGACAGAGACATGGACAAAAAGACAGGAGAAAGAACTGGAAGTAGCAGAAATGAAGATGTCTATTTGGAAGAGACAATGATGGAGAAGATTAGGAACGAGATCAGAGGTACAGCACAGGTTGAAGGACTGACCAAGTTAGAGAGGACACACTGAGATGGTTTGGACATGTCCAGAGGAGGGACAGTTGGTAGAAGGATGTTATAAATGCAGCTGCCAGGAAAAAGACAGAGGACACATATGAATTCAGTTAGAGAGGACATAGAGGTAGTTGGATTGAGGACAGAGGGAGATGGAGGAGGATGATTCGCTGTGAAGATCCCTTAAGATGGAATAGCCGAATGGAAAAGAAGGGCATTTTGCCAAAGTTGAGATAAAACAATTGTCTCAAATAAAAAGATGAAAATTGTATAACTGTTGTTGCGGCTGATTGTTTTGCCATTATTCCATTGGATTCAATCAGTGACAGTTAGGTCTTCAAGTGCTATTTTGTGGGGTGATAGCTTAAAAGTTTGGCAACCACTGATCTAAAGATCCCTGCTTGGTGTTGGGTGACCCAATTAGGGTCCCAAATCCAACTTTGGCCACCATTGAATCTATTGTACCTGTTGAGGTCTGAGTTCGGTGTAAAACTCCTCGTCAGTGCATTGGTATGTTAAGTTTGACTCTAAAGAGAGTATTTAGAAATGTCAACAAACAGCCTTTTTGTTTCTATGTTTTTCTATGTGGTGTGTTAACCTATACAATCTGGAGTTTTTAGCTTGTAGAATAATGGGTGTTTTTTAAATTTTCCTCGACTTTCTTTATTCCACAGAAGTCTTTTGAGCGGTTTGCATTGAATAGCATCCTGTGTTTATTTGAACATGGCGGTGGAGCTTGTTGTATCCAGATAAAAGGTTAACTTGTTATTCCACAGAGGCCAGTTAATGTGCAGTTGAAGGAGGACGTGTAGCCAAATCACATGGCTTCCCACTTAAATATACGTTTCCTCGAGTAGCTCTGGCCGAGCTGTCCTGGTCTGAGGGTGGTTCGGCTTCATTCTTGGACTCGCCATGTGACGTTGGGTATTTTTGAACGAGCTCAGACTTTGGTGGGATTTGTGTTGAACAAGGAGACACTTCACTTTGGAAAATAAACACTTTGTTAGTGTATTTATTTTTTGATTTTTGATTTATTTTTTATAGATCTATTCTAAGACAATATAAAAGCATTCCTTGAAGGAATGCACATCACCTACTGGCTTTCATGCCAGAGCTTTAGACTTGAAACCTTGAAAGTCACATCCAGAGTATTCAGTTTAATTCAGTTTATTTATATAGTGTCACAGTCAAATCACAACAGTACCGGTAGTCGTCTCAGGGCGCTGTACAAAAACATTCACATGCATACAGCCTTAATAAACCGCCAATTACCGGTAGTAAGTTCTTTACCTAAGGAAGGAAGCCAGCAGACTTGTTGAATCTTCACTTCGTTGCAGACTCCCATCCTGAGCAAGCACAAAGGAAACAGTGGAAAGGAAAAAACTCCCTTTTAACAGGATTAAGGGTTATCCAAGTTTTATGTCTTTAAAACGTGCTTGTTAGGTAACTGATTGGATTATTTGGGTTTCATAGACAAATAACTGAGTATCATCATCATAACAATGAATATGTATCCCATGCTGTTTAATAACTTTAATTAAAGCATATATAAAGCATACAGTATTTGTCGAAGCACTGAACCCTGAGGAACTCCACAACTAACTTTGGCGTATGAAACCTTGAAAGTCACACTAGAGTATGTGTTGTGGATGACTCATCTACTACCACACCAACTTTCAGTTCAAAAACTGTACAATTGTCTAAGTTATAGCTATTTTTTGTTGGTAATCGCGAATGGGCTTTGTTCCACAGTCTAGATGTTCTACGAGTAACCAACTCCTGAAAGTTTAATTGAAATCATCCTGTGGTTCGTTAGATATTTTGCTAACAGACAGTCTGAGTTGACTAGCTTAAGACAAGTTTTTAAACTCGGATCATACACGACAGCTCAGAATTTGGTTTTGAGATGAGTCTAAGGTACCACCACACCAACTTTTACTCAAATGCTTATAAAATTGGCTGAGTTGTAGACATTTTTGTGTTTTTAAGGTCAATTGGCTGAGGCGGACATCTTGAATCAGGTTGACTCCTAAAGTTGTAGAAGTACGTAAAGCATTTACTCTGAGACTTTACATAAACTTCATGTAGTGGCTCATGCAATCTTTTGTTAACAAACACTGCTTTTATCTTTTGGTGGCAGATGGTCATTTTTACTTTGGTTTTTGGAACATTTTGGTCCAACAAGTTAAAATACTAATTAGGATTTGATCCCATTTTTATTTTTATATGCTTGTCGAAAGACGGCTGTATTATGGTATGGTATGAATGGTATTGTAAACTTTCTCTTGTCTGAGCCATAACTTCTGATCCACTCAAGAAAATGTAACAAAATGTGATACACATTTGTAGGACCAATAGTCGGCATGTCTTGTAATATTTTAATCACCCCAGCTCTAAGGTCACAAATCAAGGTCAACGATTATACAAGGTCCTGTCTTGGCCATTCCTATAGATGGCTGTCTAACTGATGGCTGATGGGCATTGAATCTGCTTTATGTACTCTTGTTCTTTTCACAAGGAGTTCACATTTAGAGGCTGGACAACAATTCAAAAATATTTTGACTTGAGAATTTCAGTTCAGTTTTCAGGAAGAAAGAAGGATTTAGGTAGGATGTGAGAATATCAAAAAAGGCGTTCAATACAGGATCAACTGGACTTTATTTGTTGCAGAAAACGTTTCGACTTCTGTCCAGAAGTCTTTTTCAATTCTTCTTCAATTCTTTTTCAATTCTTCTTCGACTTCTGGACAGAAGTCGAAACGTTTTCTGCAACAAATAAAGTCCAGTTGATCCTGTATTGAACGCCTTTTTTGATTTCATCATGTCCTGGACGACTGAGAATCTTCACCAGCATGTGAGAATATCAAAAAGCCCATAATCATAGAATGGGACAAACTACCCAGCAGCATTCTGTCACATTTTTGAGGCCTGGGCTGAGACGGTGGGGGAAATGGTTCTCACAGGCGATATCTGGTAGGACTTGTTGAAGGTGGACGCAGCAGACACGTCTCCAAGTCTGCTGTCTAACCGTGACCCGTTCTGAACCGCAGACGTTCGTGTTAAGGTCCAACGTTGTCCGAGCTCGACTCCAAAACACCACGAAAGAGACTGAGAGGGCCATTTGTCAGGGAGAGGCCCAAGTTTCAAAATGCCGCCTTCTGTCGAACAAAAGACCCGAGCTGTCTGTCAAAAATATGTAGCGCTGTCATGTTTGGTGTTGTGAGAAGGTCCTGCTGCGACCGCTGCACCACTTCATGACAAGAAGAGATAAATGGCCGCTCCTCAGACAGAAAAGCTGTAATTTACATTCTCTTTTTGTGGGCAGAGTTTTGACCCTCTGCATTGTGTTCCCATGAGACATTTTCTAAGAAGGCCAACTTTTTAACGTGGCTAAAACAGAACTTCTGCGTCATTTTTGAGTGATGCCCAAAAGTCTGACATCCATCAGTTCTCTTCTCTAAAGTCCAACAGAACTTTGGAAATAATTTTTACAATACAGTAATCTGACAGATGGTTGATGTTTTGACGTTTAAACAAGAAGTTTAAGTTATACAACACTGTATAAGTTTATTTGTTGATTTAAGGAAAGCATTTGACACTATTGACCACACTATTCTTATCAATAAACTAAATAGGTATGGTATTGGAGGATGAACTCTGCAGCGGATACAAAGCTATTTGAAGGACAGAAAGCAGTTTGTGTATGTTGACGATATACGATCTGATTTCTGCAAAGTTACATGTGGAACCCCACAAGGCTCGATACTCGGACCAAAGTTGTTTATCTTATATGTGAATGATTTAGTGAAGGTGTCTGGACTGCTAAATTGTATCTTGTTTGCTGATGATACTACATTGAATGTAGTACATTATTTTATTTTGGTAGTGACTTAGAACAAATGACTGCGTTGATAACAATGGAATTTGTTAAAATACAAACCTGGTTTAAATTAAACAAGCTATCATTGAATCTTGGAAAAACCAATTACATGTTGTTTAGTAATACAAAAAAACTATGGATTTTTTTTCTAAAAATTGATGGAGTGGAAGTAAAGAGAGTAAATGAGGTGAAGTTTTTGGGTTGATAATTGATGACAAACTGTCGTGGAAACAGCACTTGATTCAGTAAAAATTAAGTTGGCCAGATCTACTGCGGTACTGTATAAAGTTAAAGATTTTTTGAACGAGACAGCTTTGTATTTGTTATAGAATACAATTTTTGTTCCACATTTAATTTATTGTGTTGAAGTTTGGGGGAAGGCATTTAAAACTATAACAAAGCCTGTTTTTATTTTACAGAAAAGAGCTGTGAGAATTATTTTAGGGAAACCTTATTGTCATCCATCACATATATTCTTTAATCAACTTAAGTTATTGAAGTTTTATGATTTGGTGGATTATAATATTTCATTAGTCATGTATAAAGCTCAAAATAACTTACTGCCTCCAAACGTTCAAATGTTTTTTGTTAAGAGAAGGTCTTGTGATAGTCTTAAAGGAACTGAGATTTTTGCAAAACCTCAGTATAGAACTAGTTTAAAGGGTCGGACTGTTTCGATACAGGGAATTGATTTATGGAACAAATTGGATAACGATGCTAAATATGCTAAATCTAAGACTGAGCTGAACTCAGCTTCTCAGACTGAGGAAGTCTTTCGGACGAAAGACGAAACGTTTCTACAGTTTTTTGTTGTTTTTTTTGCTTTGTTTTGTTTTGTTTTTTGAATGTCCAGAGGACCAGACTTAGCTTTTTTGGATTTTTCTACCTGGATTATTGAGCATGCATCAGAGTTAGGGATGCACCGATAAATCGGCCGGCCGATCGATCAGCTCCGATTTCCTTAATTTGGGGAGATCGGTGATCGGCCGATCTTTAAATGAGAAGCCGATTTTATCTACCGATTTTATCTGCCTCAGAAAAGGTTGGAAAATCCTGAAAATTTGGGGTGCATTTTGACCTTTTAACACCTGAAAATCGGTATCGGCCAAAATCGGAATCGGCAGGTCAGACTTTCTAAAAATCGGTAATCGGTGATCGGCCAGAAAATTGAAATCGGTGCACCCCTAATCAGAGTATGCTAAATCTATGCTCGTGTTTAAAAAAATGATCAAATCTAAGTTGTTAACAAAATACTAAAATATTTAGTTAAATCCATTGTATCAGTATTTTTTTAGTTAACTATTGAAGTTGTTTTTCATTCAATTACTTGAAAAACATTGCTTGAGTTGATTGTTTGGATTGAGTTTGCTTTTGTTTTTTGAAAAAAAGGGGCAGATAATATAAGATTTTTTCTTCTTCTGCCTCCTTTCATTGTATGTCTTTTTTTTCTTTTACACTGCATGTTTAAACGTTGTTTTTATATTCATGTAAAATGGACAAATTTAATAAATAAAAATAAATAAAAAAGTTTAATGATAGCCACAATCTAAAGAGCTGCCGCCAGTGGCCATTAGAGTCGCCATAGTAACCACACAGTGTCTCCCACTTCCTGACAAGTCATTCTGCAAAAAAGTTGTAATTAAAAAAAAACTTCTTGAACTCAGCTGGTCATCAAACATACATTTATTTGTATTAGTGATGCACCAGTATCTCATTTTTTTCAAACAGAGTACAAGTACTGTTTACCAATGTAATTACCAACAAATACCCTACCATTATACATGGAGGACGCCCCGCCTTGTCAACAGAGCCTAGCTCCCTGCCTATCGGACGGACTGTCCTTACTGGTTGGCACTGACGTAGAGCTAAGCTAGCGGCGCGCAATACAGACGCACTAGCTAAAAAGCTACAGAGGTAGTGCTTCGTCTCCCTCATGCTGAGCCATTCTTGGTCTTATGGTACATCCAGACCGAACGCGATTTCAACTGCAAAAAAGCTCAACACGCACGCAAGTGGACGCACTTTGTGTCCAGACCAAAAAGCCAGAAGCGAAACTACCCAGAAAACTGCTGCGCAGGGTTGCCAGATAAAAATTAATTAATCATCTAGTACTGTTGCTTATTTTTTATTTTTTTTTACCCAAACTGTCATATTTGCTGCGTGAGGGTCTGATAAGATTAATAATGTGTTGAGTTTAGTGAACATTTGCACTGAAAAGGGGTAAAAATAAATAAATAAATAAATAAAATTCATGTTTATCTGGCAACCCTGCTGCTGCGGGGGTGTGGGGGAGGAGCTTACCGGTGTACCGAGTCGTCAATGCACTCCGCGAGGTGAGGAGCTCTTTATTTCTGTCTCTGTGGAGCAGACTTGACTGGTTGTGAAGGAATTGTCGCGAACACACAGCTACAATGAGTTTCTCTTCCATATTCCATGACTCCGCGGGTTTTTTCTGTGTTCCACAAACAATACGTCACATGCGCAATGGTTTCCGCGTCACTGGTTTCCGCGTCACATAGGGACTCTCCCCCTGACCCCCTCTCTTCTCCCCCGACTCTCCCTGATTGGTTGACACACCAACCAATCGGGTAGAGTTTGAGCGGCGTTTGAAAGTTGAACGGCGAAATCTTCAGCATGTTGGAGGCGTGCTTTGGAGGTTGACGCGGGTTCACGTGCACGGAAATCGCTCTCCAGCACGCTCAACACGCACGCGACGTGACGCAAGACGCCAGGAGGCTGCTGGAGGTGCGTCCACCATAGACTTTGCATGTAAACTGGACGTTCCTGCAGTAGAAAACGCATTCGGTCTGGATTCACCATTATTCCTCCCCTAATGGTACATCCAGACCGAGCGCCTTTTCAACGGCAAAAAAGCGCGAAACGCCTCGAGGTGGACGCACTGGACCCAGTGGTGTTCAAACCGGAACGTGAGCGGCGTGGCGGCGGGGGGGGAGGAGTTAGCAGAGCTTAACTTGCTAAACGTGAAAAGTTCACAATTCAAAACTTACCCGATATCCCGACTTCCTCATTGGCACTCCGCCAGGCAAGGTCCTTTTTATTTCTCCTCCATACTTGAACACGACTTTGCGGGTTATTTCCGTGTCTCACAAACAATACGTCACACAGTTGCGCAACACCCGTCCCCTCGTTACCGCGTCACATAGCTGACTCCCCTCTCTCTCCTCCCCGACTCTCCCTGATTGGTTGACAGAGCGTTGAACGGCGAAATCTTCAGCATGTTCAAGGCGTGCTGTGGAGGCTGCCGCGGGCTCACGTGCACGGAAAACGACTTCCAAAACGCTCAACACGCACGTGACGCGACGCCCGACCCCTAGACGCTCCTGGAGGCGCGTCCCCCATTGACTTTGCATGTAAACCGGACGCTCATGCAGCTCAAAACGCGTTCGGTCTGGATGTACCATAAGACCTGTTTGTCACAGGAGACCCTACCAGGAGTGATGGTAGGATGGAGCAGGAGATGGATTGACAGACAAGGGCCTCGTCCTCAGTAAAGAAGGCGCTGCTTCGGTCGGTCATCGGTTGGAGGACTTACTGTATGCATGTCCTACTAGAACAAGACCCCGAGGCAGACGACCCAGAACTCTTTGGAGGGATTATATATCCTCTCTAGTCTGGGATCACCTTGGAGTCAGGAGGAGCATGGAGAGTGCTGCTGGAGAGAGGGAGGTCTGGATTTCTCTACTAGACCTGTTGTCTTTGTCCCTTGACTATGTAGCTGGGACCCTGTGTACATAATCTCGTTTCATCACATGTGCCACATGCGGTGCAAATGACAATAAAGATTCTCTGACTCTGACTGACTATGGGTAAGAGGTAGAAGATGGAGCCGTCTTGTTGCAGAGAGAAAAAAAAAATTCTCCTGTAACTCCACCTTCCTCGTGAAAGGGAATCTGTTCTGCTGCATCTGTGAGTTAACAAGTGTTGCAGATGAGCAGAGATACTTGGGAGGTTGCATTGTCCCCGGCTGCCCCGCCAACATCTGGGATCAGCTGCAAGCAAATCAGATTTTAAAGGCCTCTGCTGAGTAATGTACAAGTTTAGAAGAATGTAAAACAATGAGCTCTCCAACAGAGTCGGATTCTGCTGTAATGGCTTCAATCGAGCATGTGCCGTGATGGAAAACATATTTGTGAGCACATAGAAGCTGCTCATGTTACTGTTATTCTACCAGTGTTTACATTTTTATAACTTTGCCTCAGTATGATCTAGGTTTTATGTTTACAGTTTATTCTAATAGAGTAAGCAGTATAGCCTGACTTGTCCTTTTTAGATTCTGGTGGCTGTTTGTGAAAGAAGAAAAAAAACTCTCCAGAAAATACAGAGTTGTCGATGAAAGCATGGCTGCTGGGGTCACGTGGATCCAGTTCACATGTGAATAATTAAAAAGTTCTTGAATCCACACCAACATCAGCAGGGCCCAGATGATGTTTGTTATTATTCAGGCATTCTTTTTGCACGTATTTATCTGTTCTGTGTGGAGGTTTGTGACAAGTTGACAACGCAGACATTTTTTAAAGTGTGTTCTTGTTTGTCTTTTGCACAACTTTCAACGTGTTTTGTAAGTTTATGACAACTAAACAGATTTAAGTTACGGTAAACACTTTTGTTTAAAACGCATGGATGGATGATAGATGGACGAATTGATTGATGGAGGGAGGGAAAGATGGATGAATGGTGGAAGGATGGATGGATAATAGAAGGATAGATGGGTGGATGGATGGATGGTTGGATGAATGGATTGATGGATGGAGGGATAGAAGGATAGATGGGTGGATGGATGAATAGATAGAAGGATAGATGGGTGGATGGATGGATAGAAAGATGGATGTTGGGTGGATAGGAGGATAGATAGATGGATGGATGGATGGATGGATGGATAGAAGGATAGATGGGTAGATGGATGAATGGATAAAAGGATAGATGGGTGGATGGATAGAAGGATAGATGGATAGAATGGATGGACGGACGGATGGATGGATAGAAAGATGGATGGATGGTTGGGTGGATAGAAGAATGGATGAATGGATAGAAGGATAGATGGATGGATGGATGGATGGATGGATGGACTTATGGATGGATGGATAGAAAAATAGATGTATAGAAGAATGGGTGGATGATAGAAAGATGAATGGATGGAAGAATGGACAGAAAGATAGATGGATGGATAGAAGGATAGATGGATAGAAGAATGAATGGATGGAGGGATATATGGATGGATGGATGATAGATGGATGAATGAATGGATGGATGAATGGATAGATGGGTAGGAGAATTGATGGATGGATAAAAGGATGGATGGATGAATGAATGAATGAATGGATGGATAGAAGGATAGATGGATAGGAGAATTGTTGGATGGAAGGATGGATGATACAAGGATGGATGGATGAATGGGTGGATGATGGAGAGATATAAGGATGGATGGATGATAGAAGGATGGATGGATAGAGGGGTGGGAGGATGGATGACAGAATTATAGATGAATAGGAGAATTGATGGATGGATAGATGGATAGAAGAATGGATGATGGCTGGATGGAGGGATAGATGAATGGAAGGATGATAGAAGGGTGGTTGGATGGGCAAAGAGACTTGGTTAACATTAATGGCTCTGGTCTTTGTCAGGTGTGTTTGTGTACTTGGTGTTGTGTACTTGGTGTTGTGTACTTAGTGTTGTGTGTCTGTGGTGGGAGCGTCCTCGGGGCACATTGACATGGACGACACTTGACTACCGGTACATCTATTAAAGAGGAGGCGCAGTAAATCCCTCTGTCTTTTCTGGCAGTAGGGTTGTATAGACGTATGTATGGCAGTAGGGTTGTATAGACGTATGTATGGCAGTAGGGTTTATAGACGTATGTATGGCAGTAGGGTTGTATAGACGTATGTATGGCAGTAGGGTTGTATAGACGTATGTATGGCAGTAGGGTTTATAGACGTATGTATGGCAGTAGGGTTGTATAGACGTATGTATGGCAGTAGGGTTGTATAGACGTATGTATGGCAGTAGGGTTGTATAGACGTATGTATGGCAGTAGGGTTGTATAGACGTATGTATGGCAGTAGGGTTTATAGACGTATGTATGGCAGTAGGGTTGTATAGACGTATGTATGGCAGTAGGGTTTATAGACGTATGTATGGCAGTAGGGTTTATAGACGTATGTATGGCAGTAGGGTTGTATAGACGTATGTATGGCAGTAGGGTTGTATAGACGTATGTATGGCAGTAGGGTTGTATAGACGTATGTATGGCAGTAGGGTTTATAGACGTATGTATGGCAGTAGGGTTGTATAGACGTATGTATGGCAGTAGGGTTTATAGACGTATGTATGGCAGTAGGGTTTATAGACGTATGTATGGCAGTAGGGTTTATAGACGTATGTATGGCAGTAGGGTTTATAGACGTATGTATGGCAGTAGGGTTTATAGACGTATGTATGGCAGTAGGGTTTATAGACGTATGTATGGCAGTAGGGTTTATAGACGTATGTATGGCAGTAGGGTTGTATAGACGTATGTATGGCAGTAGGGTTGTATAGACGTATGTATGGCAGTAGGGTTGTATAGACGTATGTATGGCAGTAGGGTTGTATAGACGTATGAATGGCAGTAAGGTTGTATAGACGTATGTATGGCAGTAGGGTTGTATAGACGTGTCTTTCATGTCCTCGCAGCTCGTCTCCACAGAGCCTCGCTGTTTGTGCACGGCCTTTTGGACCACTAAACGACAGCTCAGCAGATAAAGAATTTTAATGACCATCTCCGTTTAAAAACAGGATCTTTTATTCTCCTGACGGACTCCCATGAGTCTATAAACATGCAAACGCTTTAATTCCCCCTCAAACAGATTAAATATCTCGTGATGCATCGATCTCCGGTCCACCGGCAGTTTTTAAACAAAAAACAAAACAAAACCACCAATACTTCATCTGAGCTGTTGATCTCCGTCACACGAGCCAAACAGAAATAAAGCAAACGGACAAACATCCATAACGCAGCGTTTCAGGACTGGCGTCCAACGCTGACGATAATAAATCCTTAGTGGAGTCCGTTTCTGAACTCTAGAGTCCGCCAAATAAAATATCATGTTCCTCAAGTGAACTTTAACAGAGCTCTTAAAACTCGGCAGTAACAATGTGGTCTCGGAGAGATGTTTTTCTTTTCCACTCCCTGAATTTAACAATCTGTGGATCTGAGTGTTTTTGTGAATATCTGTAAGCAGCGGTGGCGTTGAAGCAGAACGCTGGCCGAGTGCTTCAACCTGTCGGGATTTGAGCTTTAATGATGTCCTTTACTTTAACAAAACTCAAATTTCTGTCGTGATCTGGAGATGCCGTTTTTTTTTTTTTAATCCCGTCGTGGAGCAAAGAACGGAGAATTGGAATTACTTTCTGTTCGTCCGTCCATGTTCTGAGCATAACTTAAAAAAATATAAAGTTAGGCACCGACTTCCATTTTGGTGTCTGGCTGCATGTACGGGTAAGAAAAGTCACTATCGAAAATTTGGTTGCCATGTTAAATTTCAAGATGGCCACCACCATACATATATGTAAACGGACCACCAATATCACTTGAGGGAATTAAGTTTTCTAGTTTTTATTTTGCTTAAAAGTTTAGTTTTCTTAAAAGATTGTGGTGGTCGAAGATTAATCTATGGGGGCCTTGGCCACCAATGACCCCCCCCCCCCAGCCACCTCGGCTGAGGTGGATTTAATTGGATCCGAGCAACAACAACAACAACAACAACAACAACAACAACAACAAAAAGTCCTTCCTCTGTTCTTCTCCACAGTGCAACTGACTCACTTGAATATCTTGCATCAAAAACATTTAGGTTTACTTCATTCCTGTTCAGTTCCACTCCTGAAAAACACTCGTTTGGAAAACAACAAACACTCACTATTCAATTCTTTCAGCGACAGAATACATGGGCGTACCATCTGTCCATCTATCCATCCATCCATCCATCATCATCTTTACCCGCTTCTTCCCGTTTGGGTCATGGGGGTCAGTCATGCCCATGTCCAGCCATCACTGTGTGAGAAGTGGGGATAGGGGTGGGCGATATGGCTCAAATATTATATTGTGATATTTCAGCGCATTCTGAAGATAACGATAAATTTCTTGATATAACCCCCCCCCCCAAAATAAATAAATAAATAAAATAAAAACAATAAATCATAGTTATTTATTTGACAAAATTAACTTAACATGTTGCTTTGCAGTA
>JBBPBX010026477.1:0-38056 GCA_038048925.1 Garcialebias charrua | reverse complement strand
AGTACTCAAGTAGAAGTATAGATACTGGGATTTAAAAATACTTCTGTAGAAGTAGAAGTATCAACTCTAGCTTTTTACTCGAGTAAAATAAAAAGTACTGGTTTCAAAACTACTTAAAAGTATAAAAGTAAAAGTAGCGTAAGAAAAAGCAACAACAAAGACAAATGCTTACGCCGCACCACACATACTACAGTATTGTATAAAACCTCACCTCCCCCATTTTTTAGACTATTATATTGGGCAGCACGGTGGCACAACTGGTAGAGCTGCTGCCTCTCAGCGAGAAGGTTGCCGGTTCAAATCCCGGTCCGGGGCCTTTCTGGGTGGAGTTTGCATGTTCTCCCCGTGCATGCGTGGGTTTCCTCCGGGTACTCCGGTTTCCTCCCACAGACCAAAAAACATGCTTGTTAGGCTGATTGGTGACTCTAAATTGACCCTAGGTGTGAGTGTGAGAGTGGATGGTTGTTTGGTGTGAGTGAGACAGGTCCCTCTTGTAAATGAGTCCCCGTGACTCAACGAGGCTAGCCTGTATAAATAAAGGTTGAATGAATATTGTTAATGTTGAAAAACTAGGGGTGCACTAAGCTACCTGTCTTAACTGCATATATGCCCATTGAAAATAGACACATTTAAATGCAAATTTAAATATATTAAAATAACCATATAGGGGTATTACAGTATTGAGCATAACCATATGTTTCATGGAGTCACAATGTGACTGTAATTACTCTTCCTGGCCGCCATTGAGGCGCTGTGACTCTTAAGGCCGCGTTGACTACCGCTAATTCCGTCAGCTTGAAAACGAAGACGGTGAAAAATCAACTTTTGGGATGAGTTTTAGCCTGGATGTGACAATCACTTAAACAAACGTTCTGTTAAGAAAATAATCGATGTGTTTAAAATGTTTAGAAAAGGTTCTGTGAACTTTTCGATATTAAATGCACCGGACTTTTTCCTTTTTTTTTTCTATCTGGCTGACGTCACTACGTCGATGTGTCGTTTGTGTTGCATTTAGGGACGTGCGTGCAGTCGGACGTTTGTGTTCTCCCGAAGTCTAAACGCTCTAAAACCCCTTTAAATATCTCAAAACACCGCGGTTAAACAGTTTCTGACGATATTTCATGCATAGAACGAACAAGTTGGACAATTTGTCAGTATTGTGCTAACAAAACTGAAATTTGACGACCAGCACCGCGTGTCACGTGATCGCTTTGAATCGATCACAGCACATAAACAGACGCCATGAACGTAGCGTAACCTTATCACAAATGTAGATTCTT
The DNA here is from genome assembly GCA_038048925.1 of Garcialebias charrua. Taxonomy (NCBI): domain Eukaryota; kingdom Metazoa; phylum Chordata; class Actinopteri; order Cyprinodontiformes; family Rivulidae; genus Garcialebias; species Garcialebias charrua. The sequence goes on along the minus strand of JBBPBX010026477.1, from coordinate 36,776 downwards.
TTTCAACTCATAAGACGCTTAAATGCACCCCAGAAATTCTGTAAACGTATCGTTTCACATCCGAACAGTTATACCAAGCTGCGCCCAGTAAAAATAGCTCAATAAATGTCGCCCACACGGACTTTTCCCGTATTTAGCAACACGTCAGAGCTAATGGACCGAGTCAGAACGTCGATCCGACAGCTTCAAACACTAATATTCCTGCTTAAAATGTAACGAAACTTTTAGGTTACCTCAATACGGCAAAATGAAAGAAAAGTAACGAGGCTATTTTTAAAAGTAAGGAGTAGAAAGTACCAGTAATTGCGTGAAAATGTAAGAAGTAGAAGTATAAATTAGGCTGAAAAATAATTACTTCACTAAAGTATAGATAACTAAATTTGCATTTAAGTAAAGTAACGAAGTATTTATACTTAGTTACTTGACACCTCTGGTTATAATAACCAGACATGTCATCTTCTTTCTTAGAAAAATATACATTTCTTTTCTCTCTCTCTCTCTCTCTCTCTCTCTCTCTCTCTCTCTCTCTCTCTCTCTCTCTCTCTCTCTCTCTCTCTCTCTCTTTCTCTCTCTCTCTTTCTCTCTCTCTCTTTCTCTCTCTCTCTCTCTCTCTCTCTCTATCTCTATCTCTATCTCTCTCTCTCTCTCTCTCTCTCTCTTCAGCTTTTTCCTCTTCCTCATACCTTCTTCTCTTTTTTTTTTTTTCTGCAACTTGCATCCATAATTCTGTATGGGGGTAGCCTTCATTATTCATTTTGTTAGGTTTATCTTTGGTCTTTGTCTTTATTTTAGTTTGAAGTTCTCTTATGTTTTTATTTTTTTATCTCTCATCTATATTATATTATATAATTATATATTATACTATATTAAATCTCTTATCTCTCTTATCTCTTATAGTTAATCTACCATCAAAGTCGTGTTCTTTTATCCATAGGGGTAGGTGTTGTATGCTTGCAGGGTCTGTTTTATTTATTTATTTATTTATTTATTTATTTTTATTATTATCTTCCAGTCTTTACATGTTAAACTGTCTATGCATTTTTGAGCATTTTTACTCTGTTCCTTACCCATTTTGAACTAGATTTGGATCCAGTAGGGGGTTTCACATAGGGTGACTAATACTGGATTTGTTAAGTAACAGGACAGTGATAAAAGATCCTTATGGCAAGAATCACTTCAACTCAAATGAGTGGATTCTTCTTAGCCTCTGACACCAAAAGGTTTCACTGTTTGTTTCCTGTTATTTTGGTATGAAACAAAAGAACCAAGCGGTACTTTTATTTCCTTTTCACACTCACAAACACATGCATACATTTTTAGCGCTTCTTTTTATTCCTATTTATCTTAAAGTAGAGGGCTCCGCCGCCCTACACAGAGTTTAATTGACTGTTTTTTTAGTTGTTCATCTAAATCAAAGGAGTCTGCCCTCCTGCGGAGTTTAACTACTTCTTTTTACCTGATAGAGTCTAGAATTGTCAGGGTTTGTTTTATTCCTATTTATCTTAAAGTAGAGGGCTCCGTCGCCCTACACAGAATTTAATTGACTGTTTTTAGTTGTTTATCTAAGTCAACGGAGTCTGCCCTCCTACGGAATTTAACTACTTCTTTTTTACCTGATCAGGGTTTGTTTTACTCAGCTTTCACACTTCACTCATTTTAAAATAAAACGATACTCACTCCACTCTGTGTCACGTCTCTCCTGGACTCCGTCAACCGTCGGACCCCAGTCAGTGAGGAGGACTCCAGTCCCGGAAAGGGTATCAATACTGTGGCCACAGATTTTGCCTGTAACCTACTCACCCACTGGGATCGTCAGGTATCTTGGAATCCGGCTCGAAGGACCAATTTAATGTCAGGTTTAAACCCCAAACATTATTAAAACACCACACTGTAAAACAGAGAAGACACAAGAGATGAGTACCTTTTTCTTGCAAGGAGAGCGGCTAACCCACTCTGTTTATTTTCTGCTCTCCTTTGCCTTTTATTGATTTTAGGAATGCCCTGGTTACATTTGTCTCACCGCTAAAGGAGGGGGGAAAAACCGGTTGAGACTGATTCACAAATAGGTACACGTCAACACATAGCTATATGTCAACATATAGGTTACACGTCAACATGTTGAACAACATTCTTCCAGATGTAGTGGAAAACAACTGCACTATTTCCACAGCCAGTTTGCTCCAGGGTATGTTGCCGGTCGAACAGGATTCCTGCACACAAACTAATCACAGGCATTAGTGAAAATAAGAACACATGTTGTCTACTTTTAAGAGGGATTAGTTTAAACAATATAAATGTGATAATATGTATTTACAATAAACCCAACATTTAACAATACAAAACAGACCAGAGACACAACAGAACCGCAATCAAACACAACGTTTTCTCTTTTCTGTTTCTTGCTTTGTTTACTCCAACTTCAGAGCGGATTTCTTCTTCGTGAGTTTCATTAGCAGCTGTTGTTATACCGCCCCCTGCAGGAAAAATTTGGACCAAAGTAGAAAAGGAATTGTGTTTGTTAGTTTATTCATTTTATAATATGAAATACAACAATTAACGTATTCATAATAGAAAAAAATAAATAAATAAAATGAAAGGTAGCAGATGAAGAATAAATCTTATTAAATCTGCTCCTTATTCATCTAATAACAGTTCAAACAATATTTTCTATAATAACAAAATAAGTAAATAACTCAGTCAATTTTCAATTCACATATATCACACATTAAATTAGATTCTTTTTTTTTTAGCAATTCATTTTTTACCAGTTTCTTAAATACAAGGAATGATTTGGCTTCCTTAACATTTGTCATTTGGCATTAAGTCATTCCATAATCGTACTCCTTGAATTAAGGTAGATCTTAGGTAGATCTAGTTTCTACTTTGGTCCAAATTTCCTTGTTCTTTTTGTTCACATTCTTATAATTGTAACTACTGTATCTGTAGTAAAATAATTAAATAAAAAAAACTTTGGTCCAAATTTCCTTGTTCTTTTTGTTCACATTCTTATAATTGTAACTACTGTATCTGTAGTAAAATAATTAAATAAAAAAAACTTTGGTCCAAATTTTTCCTGTACACACACACACACACATCGTGTTGTATATATCGTGATATATATCGTTATCGTGATATAAAAAAGTCCATATCGTGATATATGATTTTTTCCATATCGCCCATCCCTATCTGGAGGATGGGAAGTATCTGGCCACAGGTCGGAATAGAAACAGAAACAGAACTGAACTTGTTAAACTGACAACTTACAATTTGATATTTATCATTTAAATATTTTCTTACCCAAATTCACGTGCTTCCACTGTTGTAAAAGGGTGCAAACCTTTCACCACAAATCTGGTAACAGATCAATGACATTCGTTTGTTCTTGCCTCAGTCATTTCATTTTATTTCTCCCTGCTTCCATGAAAGGAGAAGCTAACGTTGGTGTGCTAGCTCCACTCGTGCTAACACTACTAGACTCAGACCCAGCCAGACTCCGGCAATCCTCGTCAACTAAATGTTACAGGAGAGGGAGATTATTTATAAAATACAGTGGAAGCAGTATAGCTAAAAGGTAACAAGTGAAAGAATTTGACGTTACCTGCTGTAACAACGGAGGTGGACGCTTTCTCTCCACTTCTCCTCCAAGCAGCGTGTTAAAAACGGTACATTTCTTCAAAGTCACCGCATGCTGAGTGGCCAAATGCTTCTGCATGTTCGACGTATTTCCTCCCTTTATCGTAATGGACGCGTTGCATGCGTTACAAGTAGCCCTGGTCTCATCTTTTTTCGTGAAATGAAGCCAAACGCTTGAGCGCTTCCTCCGCGACGCCATTTTGAACACCATAGATATCATATATAGACACCACCACGCCACCACCACTCGGGCGCGGCGCATGTCTGTGATGTCAGCGCTTAAATACGTCACCACCATGACTCTGCAGAACCGATAAGCTGAATCGTTAAGACAAGCATCCTACAATTCCATGGAATTGGACTATTAAGAACCGGTTCTCTAACAGAACCGGTTCTCGGTTCCCATCCCTAGTAGTATGTTAAAGCCCTATTGTCCACTGTTATTATTGTTGTCTACTGTTGTCATCATTCTTTGTTAAAATCAGGTCTCTCTTGTAAATGAGTCCCCGAGGCTCAATGAGACGAACCTGGATAAATAAAGGTTGAATGAATAAATGCTTTTTTCTTTCCATAAAGTAATAACAAAAGCTTTGTCCCAATTTTCACACAGGCAGATTTATTAACAAACAGCTGTAACTCTACTAAATGTCTAAAAAATAAACTATTTGCATATATTAAATAATAATCCTCTTCAGCTGTGCTGCCTTCACAATGTTAGTAAAAGTGTGTGAAGCAGCAGTGAGGGAGAAGAGGCTGTGTGAAGTTGGATGGACAGAAAAAGGAGAACTACACAGATTTTTAAGTCTTACAGTGAGATGTGGCGTGACGTATAAACAGCAGCTTATCATATCGCTAAAGACACGGTCCTTAGCTACTGTTACAAGTTCAAAAGTTGAAGGAAGCTCTGAAACGAATGTGCACGTTATTGCAGGTTTATTGTATATATAAGAAGAAATCTTGCAGCTGCAACAGACCTCACGCCGATCACAAAGTCCACACACGAGTCTTCAAAGGCGGGGCTACGTTTATAAACCCCCGGATGTCGTCACTGCCTCGTGGGACCGCCCTGGAACCACCTTGGGACTGCCTTGGGACTGCCCTACACTACCATGTAGCCAGCCTTTCAGCCAATAAGCTATCAACTTGATGTAAACAAAAAGTGTCGGGTCTATTGTAGGGCTGTGCGATATGACAATATATATCGTGGGGACGATAGAAACGTGTCTATCGTGCTACTTTCCTTCTATCGTCTCTATCGTGATAAATAAGAATAAAAAAATAACTGTCGCAAAGAAGCTTCATATGTGGTTTTGCGAGATGACGGCGCTGCTTTATGTTTGACGCACGCGCGGGTTTGCGACACATGCTTTACGTTGTTAAACTCGAGAGCAACAGAGCCGCAGGCGCATGAAGCCGGTGTCTCAACAAGGAGAAAACAGCTGCACAGGCAGCCCAAGAAGAATAACTTTTACCAAAAAGAGGGGGAAGCTCACCTTGTTAGCTTCCATTATTTCGCTCCGCTGAAACTCTGAGACAAAATGGGTCCAGAGGACACGAACCCAGAGTCCGAACTCGGGTCCAGTTAACCAATACAAAACAGACCAGAGACACAACAGAACCGGAATCAAACGCAACGTTTTCTCTTTTCTGTTTCTTGCTTTGTTTACTCCAACTTCAGAGCGGATTTCTTCTTCGTGAGTTTCATTAGCAGCTGTTGTTTTACCGCCACCTGCAGGAAAAATTTGGACCAAAGTAGAAAAGGAGTTTGTTTGTTTGTTAGTTTATTCATTTTATAATATGAAATACAACAATTAACGTATTCATAATAGAAAAAAAATAAAATGAAAGGTAGCAGATGAAGAATAAATCTTATTAAATCTGCTCCTTATTCATCTAATAACAGTTCAAACAATATTTTCTATAATAACAAAATAAGTAAATAACTCAGTCAATTTTCAATTCACATATATCACACATTAAATTAGATTCATTTATATTTTTTTAGCAATTCATTTTTTACCAGTTTCTTAAATACAAGGAATGATTTGGCTTCCTTAACATTTGTCATTTGTCATTAAGTCATTCCATAATCGTACTCCTTGAATTAAGGTAGATCTAGTTTCTACTTTGGTCCAAATTTCCTTGTTCTTTTTGTTCACATTCTTATAATTGTAACTATCTGTAGTAAAATAATAAAATAAAAAAACTTTGGTCCAAATTTTTCCTGTACACACACACACACACACACACACATCGTGTTGTATATATCGTGATATATATTGTTATCGTGATATAAAAAAGTCCATATCGTGATATATGATTGTTTCCATATCGCCCAGCCTTACTTTAAAGTCACGTTGGTGTGACAAGGTCTTGACATTCCCAAACAACAATGCAACAATTCCCAAGACACTTTGACCAAGTTCACACTAATATTAGCTTCTGCATTAGAATAAACACCCACTTAATTTATGTTAATGAGGCTACACCGTTGAAATAGAAAGGATGTCATGTACCAGTAGTCAAGTACAAAAATGTACCGGTATTCAGATTATTTTTTTGTTAGAACTGCAATTTTTAAAAAGGCGCTACACTGGATAATTAAACTAAAGCAGGATTTGTTTGATGGAAATTAATGTTAAAAATGTCTGTTTTCAAGATCATTTGTGTTTTGATAATATACCGTAATTTGCCTTCATATTTTTTTTCCACCAACACCAAAACTGAATGTTTTGAATCCATGCCATTAACAGTGACAGTAATGACAAGTCCAAACTAAAACCTGGTGCAATATTTTGCACACTCAAAAGTAGATGTCCCAACACTTTCCTAATTTGAATACCTACTTTGACATTTCTCACCTAAATTATCATTAGTAAGTAAGGTCATCAATAAAAAGTCAGTCTTGGAGAGTATTGGAAAACAAACTATTTGAAACCAAACTTTGACATTTAAAATCAAAATAGTTTCAACGCACAATTTGCAACCCTTATAGCTTTTACTGACTCCAACAAAACTGCACCAATATGCATGCTACAAATTTCACAAACAAATACTACTCCTCTGTGTACACTCGTACTAGTAAAGTCTGCATGCCAAAAAAAAGAGCTTGATCATGTGGAGTACATATACTTGTTTATAGCTTCCTCATAACAAAAAACTTTTAAACTATGACAATACACATTATTGAAGCTTTGACACTGTTTCAACTCATTGGTTCCACACCGTACTGCTCCAATTAAGGGCCTGCCCACTGCCCATACCCACCTCCACCCTGCCTAGTTTATGGGACCACCTTGTTCATGGTTCCAAGTACTGTAGATTGGCCAGCGGAGCTACGTCACTGCCCAGCAAAACTACAAAACAAAACCACACCTGAACCTCCATTTCTTCGCTGATCACGTTGACGGATGGTACCACAAGAAATTAGTGCAGAGAGATGTCGGAGATGATGGTGCAGAATGGCTACATCCAGACATAAGCAGTGCCAGAATATGCTAAAGAAATAGTCTGATTATAGGGCCATTAAGGACCACAATGGGTGGAGTGGCTAGAACACAATGCACAAGACTATCCTATATAAATAAAATTTGAATGAACAATGACTAAACTGACAACACTGCCCACTTTGCATTGAAGATCCTGCCTACAAAGTGGGGAAACAAGTCACAGTGGCAAATCACCTACATCTGAGAAGAACTGATAAGGCGACAGCAGAGTGGAGTCTTTACTTATCAACGGCAAAGCGGCTTATGGGCCAGTTTACACGGCGCGTATTTTGAGTGTAACCGTTACTTTCTCTTTGCGACTTTGCTTATCGCCTACACGACGCTACTGGCCCCCCTCTTTGACTCCGATACTTTTCTGATCCTGCTCTCAAGGTGGAACTTTTTCTCTGACCCCCCGTTGATAATGTAAACATCTCCCGCGGAGCTTTTGTTTGAACACATGCACGCAGCACGCACGCGCAGACAGCCGGCATTTTAACAATGGCGGTGGACTGGACAGTGGACACACGCACCACTTTCTGAACTATAGCTGATGGAATATATTTTGATTCTCATATTTAATTATTCTACACCTTACCTGCATCTGTGTTGGAAGAGAGCCAGCTGCCTGGATCCAGTTGTCGCTGTTAACGAGGCAGTCGGACATTTCACGTGTCACGCTGCACTATAACATACTAAATGTGCTATATATTAACAGTTTAACAATAATAAACAGTATTTATGTTAGCGTGGGAGATATTTAAATTTATCTGAGCTAAATGAAGCTATCTGGACTCGTTACGTCATGCCTAACATGCTGCTGAAAATGAAGACACCAGGTTGATTTTTAATTTATTTGTTTATTCAACACCACAAACTCATGTCACAAACACTGAGAATTAAATTGAACACTTTTAAAAACACGTTAACCGAACTTTAATGAACTGGACTCTGTTGTTTTCATCCTGGTGGACACTGGACCCACATCCGAACCGCCGGTCCGCTTCGTGGAACAGCTTCGACCTCGCAGGAAAAAAATAAAAATAAAACCTCAGTTGGTTGTTCTGTGATCGAACTAAACACAAGGAAACATTATTAAGAACATTGTTTACCTTGTAGCGCTGCTGGAAATCAGCTGATTCTCACGGACTAAAGTCAGACATGTTGACGCGGTTCCGGTCCAGTCAGCAACTGGTGTGCAGCTTGTTAGATGAAGCGGTCCCACTTGGTGTCAAATCTGTTGACTCTTATCCAAATTCCAGCTTTAACTTGTTGTTAACTTGTTGACAACAACTTGTAGTAGCTGAACTTTTAGCCAGAGAGGAAAGCAGACGAGGCAGGCTGCCTCATCTGCTCTGTTTACCTCAGGCAGCACGCATGCGCAGTAGTGAAGGTTCCAAAAATCACAGCGCCATCTAATGGCCATCTAATGGCCCCGTCCTCATGACTTTACTGTAGTTACCATGCTAGGTAACTACAGTAAAGTCATGAGGACGGGGGGTGGGGAGGGAGAGAGTCGTATCCACAGAATTCGCCCATGTCAACGCAAAACTTTCAACCTAATTAACATACTGTACCCAAAAGTTCCGTTTCCCCCACACAGTGTCCGTGTAAACAGGGCCTATGTCTAGAAGGGCTTGACACAGCAACTAGTGACCCTAGTTACGTCCTGGCTCCTTTGAGAACTGCTCTGGTGAGAATTTTGTCACATCTCATTTCTGCTTCACATCCAGCTGCAAAGACACTAAAGTGTGATAAAGCAAAACTGAAGTGTCCCTCCAAACACACCCCAGACTGGAGACAGAAAGAGGGAAGCATGGGGAGTTGCAACAATGGGGCTGTTAGAAAAAGAAGAAGAAAAAAGTGCATATACCGGTACCCCTCTACCTCTCCCCCTTTGTGCGCACACTCCCCATGTGAAACCATCTAATGTGTGTACTGCTGCTCCTACTTGTCAATCACATCAAGGGGAGGGAAGAAATGATCTAATAATGTCCCCTTACTTTGCATACAACTGAGGGTGTTATAAAAGGCATGCAAAAAAACTTCTTGATCTTGAAAGTAGGGCTGGGGGATTACAATGGAGCTTTAGGGCCATGCTAAGAAAAAAAAACAATACTGTAATTACATTGCCACACAAAAAAATAAATAAATAAAAGTCATGAAATTACAAGAATAAAGTCCTAGTATTACAAGAATAAAGTCAAATAAAGTCTTGATATTATGAGAATAAAGTTGGACAAGACTCTCCTTTTTTGCAGCTCTCTCTTTTTTTTTCTTTCTTTTTTTTTACGAGTCGGATCCACAATAACTATGTTTACATGGACATAAGTAATCGGATCAAACGGCCGTTCGGAATAAAAACGCGTCATGTAAACACCCTGTTCGGATTAGTTTTTTGTTTATTCAACGTGATCCGAAATAATTTGTGATCAGAACGAAAACGGGTGGTTTACGCCGATCCATAACCCTAACGTTGCGCATGTAAACGCTTGATCTGTTCGTTTTTATCTGATGGTGAAAAATTGACCTGACTACGCATGTGCAACTTTGTCATTTCCGCCTGGCTAGATGCTAATAATATTAGCATGTCGGGGAAGCAAAACTGGTCAGTGAGCGACTCAACATTTCTACTAGAAACTTTGAAAGAGCTCAAAATGCAGTGTTACCTGTAGCTTAGTCAAGGAGTGCAGTAACATCTCCACCGTCATTAAAACCTGTCGCGGTCAATTTTGGGTGCTCAGGTTTGTTTACGTTCATCCTGGAAGTAAACCGGAAGAAGAATTTCTTCTTCGATGGTTTTTTTTTAAGGAGAGTTTAACACTCTGCGCATGTCAGTACTTCTGTTCAGAACAAAGCCCGTTGCATGTAAACGCTTGTCATGAACAGATTGTGCCCATGTAAACAATACATTTGAGTTATTTAATCTGAAAACATTTCAATCCGGTCAATGAATTTTGCGCATGTAAACATAGCTAATGTGACCTGTCAATCAATCTAGTCAGCAAATGACCAATCCGAAGCTAAATGCTCCTTATCTGCAGAGAGCTGTGCTGGAGCCCATCAGAGTGCACCACCTTACTGTAAGCAGGTTCAAAGTCCTGATTCTGATACCATACCATACCACTTTATTTATAAAGCACTTTAAACAGTGACAGTGCACACCAAAGTGCTGTACAGGGACAGATAGACCAAGCAAACAGCAACAAACTACATAATGGGAAACCGAATATAGAAACAAGAAAAAACAATAGTGGATAACAACAGTAACATGACCAACACAGTGTGATGCACACAGGCTCAGCACAGATCACACAGTGCCGAAAGCCAGGCAATAACAGTGTGTTTTTAAGCGAGATTTAAAAACTGTGAGGGAGGGGGGAAGTCTGACAAGCAGAGGTAACTTGTTTCACAGTCTTGGGCCTGCGACAGAGAAGGAAGGCCCCGTCATCTCTGCGCTTGAGATGGGTTCCTGGAACTGTGAGGAGCAACTGGTCTGCTGACCAGAGAGAACGTGGTGGAACATACAGCTGCAGCAGATCAGTAAGATCGGAAGGGGCAGAGCTGTTTAGTGATTTATAGACATACAAAAGCATTTAGAATTGGATTCGAAGGTGAACCGGAAGCCAGAGCAGGGAGGCCAAAACAGGCTTAGGCCCTGTTTACACGGACACTGTGTGGGGGAAACGTAACTTTTGGGCATGTTAATTAGTTTAAAAGTTTTGCGTTGACACGGATCTGACATGGATCTGCTCGAATCTCCCCCCTCCCTCATGCCCCCCCGCTTACACCCACTGCGCATGCGTCCTGCTGAACCTTCACCCACTGCGCATGTGTGCTGCGTCACTCTGCTGGCAGTCTGCTAGTTTCTTTTGTGCTAAAAGCTGAGCTAACAACAACAAGTTAAAGCTGGATTTTGGATAAGAGTCGACACTATTTGACACCAAGCGGCCGGGACCTCTTCATCTAACAAGCTGCACCAGTTGCTGACTGTGGACCAGAACCGAGTCGATGAGGATGAAGTCTGACTTTACTCCGTGATAAACAGCTGACTTACAGCAGGTAAATCAACGTTCTTAATATAATGTTTGCTTGTGTTTACTTTGATCACACAACAACGGAGTTTTTATTTATTTATTTATTTATTTCTGCCAGGTGGAGAAGCTGTCGTTCCAAACAGGCAGACGGTTCGGCGGTTCTGATGGGTCCAGATGAACACACAGCAAGAGTCCAGTTCATTAACGTAGTTACAGTTCGGTTCACGTGTTTTTAATAGTGTTCAGTTTAATTCTCAGTGTTTGCGTTGTAAAATTTGTGCTGCTGAATAAATAAATAAAAAAATAAACCTGGTGTCTTCATTTTCACAGCACGTTACGCACTGTTTAAAAAATGTAACGAGTCCAGATAGATACTGTACAGTTCAGATAAATTTAAACATCTCCCACGCCAACATAAATACTGTTTATTATTGTTAAACTGTTATATTTTGCAGCGTGACACGTGAAATGTCAGCCTGCCCCGCGCGTGCGGGCTGCGCGCATGTGGTTGACACAAAAGATCAGCAGGAGATGTTTATATTATCAGCGGGGGTGCAGCGAAAAAGTTCCACTTTGGGAGCAGGCTCAGAAAACTATCGGTGTCATAGAGGGGGGCCAGCGGTGTCGTGTAGGCGATAAGCAAAGTCGCAAAGAGAAAGTAGCGGTTACACTCAAAATACGCGCCATGTAAACTGGCCCTTAATGTGCTCTCTTTTGCTTGTGCTGGTTAAAAAAACGAGCTACCGCATTCTGGACCAGTTGAAGTCTAGCAATGGAGGTCTGACTGATACCAGAAAGGAGCGAGCTGCAATAGTCAAGCCTGGATGTAATGAATGCATTTACTGTCTCCAGGTTATTTTTGGACAATATGGGCTTCAGCTTAGACAGCTCAGCTGGAAAAAGCAGGATTTAACAATCATATTTACATGACTGTTGAGTTTCAAAGAAGGGTATCACTCCCAGATTAGTGACTCTTTTGCCTCTTTTCCACCGCTCGGCTCGGCTCGGGTTGGATCGGCTCAGGTCGGCTCAGTTCGGGTCGGGTCACATCTATGTTCTGTTTCCACAGCTTTTTTGTACCCCTTCTGTGGGCGGGGTCCAGAATCCTACTCGTCTTACCACATGGTGGCAGTAGTGTTCCTCAAGCTATTTACTACAGTACTAGCCACCACTAGAAGAAGAACACAATAAAGACTTTGTTTCACATATTATCAATTCTATCAAAAACCACAAAGCTGATATTTTTCAAAAAAATCTAGTGTGATCACAACATGTTCATATACGAAATGTATCCTGTTGGAGTTATTTGAAATAAAATTCAATGTTTTATAGACATAAATGTGTCAACCTACGTCCATTATTTTCTACTTTGTTTCACATATTATCAATTCTATCAAAAACCACAAAGCTGATATTTTTCAAAAAAATCTAGTGTGATCACAACATGTTCATATACGAAATGTATCCTGTTGGAGTTATTTGAAATAAAATTCAATGTTTTATAGACATAAATGTGTCAACCTACGTCCATTATTTTCTACTTTGTTTCACATATTATCAATTCTATCAAAAACCACAAAGCTGATATTTTTCAAAAAAATCTAGTGTGATCACATCATGTTCATATACGAAATGTATCCTGTTGGAGTTATTTGAAATAAAATTCAATGTTTTATAGACATAAATGTGTCAACCTACGTCCATTATTTTCTACTTTGTTTCACATATTATCAATTCTATCAAAAACCACAAAGCTGATATTTTTCAAAAAAATCTAGTGTGATCACAACATATTCATACACGAAATGTATCCTGTTGGAGTTATTTGAAATAAAATTCGAATTTTTATAATTTATTTTCGTTGTGCAAACACAGGTTTTGGAAAAAGTCAAAGCGAAACTACTTTAAATGCAGCACATTTGACCATACGTGACAATATTAAAGCGTGGTTAAGCTCAGGAGCCCTCGTACTATTAAAGTCAGCTATGAAATATATTTTATATCTGTTCATTGAGCTACATTTAAAGACATAAAGCCGCCCGCGCGCCGCGTGTTACTCGTGGCGAAACTACTTTTTAAAATCGTGCAGTTTTGAGCAGTACGTGATTTTATTAAGGACACGTTCAGCTGAAGACCCATCTTTGCTATAAATTTAAAAAATAACAATTGTTTTTACCGTGTTATTCATGTAAAAGTCCTGCCGTGGTAGCTTCCCTCGCTTCCGTAAAAACAGCTCTCGTCTCCTCCTCCCTCCTTCCGGAGCGGGTGAGCTCGCTTCAGTACACCTCTGAAAGCAGCCCGAAAATCTCAGGAAATCTCGCGCGGCTCCGCTCGGAATAGCCGGTGGGAAAGGATGAAAGGGGGTCTCTGCGACGCACATATGACGTAACATCCGACCCGAGCCGACCGGTGGAAAAGGGGCATTTGTTTCACTAATGGTGCCAGAACGGACAGGTTGATGCAATGGCTGGTGATTGTGTCATTGGGAGGAAACTAGGGCTGAACAATTAATTGCATTTGCAATAATATCGCAATATGATAAAATGAGATTTTCTAATTGCGAAGGCTGCAATTTGACTGATCACGTGACACAAATCTTTATCAACACTTTAAAAAAAAAACACCACAAAGACATTTACGATGGTTGCATGGCTAGAATGACAACAACCAGTACGTACTTCAACTTCAAGTAAGCAAAGTATCAGCCGACAGAGATCACTGACCAAACTGTTTTTATATCTAATTTTTTATATATTTATTAACTGTCATGTGAAGTTCAGACTGTAGTTAGGAAGTTCACTTAACATGTTTACTATTATGTTTATGAAACAAGAAAAAATAGAAATGGTGAAAAGAAAAGGCATAGATTTGTTTGCTTTATTGTAATCTCTGCTTTAAATAAATCTGACATTGTTTATTATAAAACAGATTGATTTATTGCATCTGTTTGTTGAAAAATACTTGAAGATAATTTTAAAAATTGCGTTTTAAATCGCAATTGCAATTTATAGAAAAAAAATTGCAATTATATTATTTTCCAAAATCGTTCAGTCCTAGAGGAAACAACCTAACTTCAAACTTCTTCTCATTGAAACTCAAGAAATTTAAAGCCATCCAGTTTTGGATGTCAGCCAGGTAGTCCAGCAAAGGTTGAATAGAGCGAATTCCCTTATGTCTGAGAGGAAAGTAGATTTGACAGTTGTCGGCGTAGAAATGAAAAGGTATGTTGAGTTTCCTGCGCCAACGGTCGCAGACTTTGAAAAACAGCACCTCCAGGACGGTTCAAGCGCCGGGCCAGTAGACAACACCCGTAGTTTCTATGGTCCGGGCACGTAGGAAGCTTTAAATTTTACCAGCGTCTGGAGCAATATCTCCAAGTAGGCAGTCGTGGGGCCCAGTGTAAACAAGCCGGCACGTCAGCCAGCAGGGGTGGGGTGGGTTGGGGGGTCCAGTGTTATGCTCGAAATGGTCCGAGTCTGCGACAGCAGATGCAGAAAATCGAAGATCGAGGAGCTGTTGTCGGTCATACAGCAGCGAGATGATATCTGAGACCCCCCACCCCAAAAAGAAAACAGAAATAATCCAAACACTGTCATCAGTGGTAGACAGCAGGCCAGGTACATGGGCGCCATCTTACCAGAAGTTAATACTGTAATAACATAATCTGATGCTGATGGCTAACGGATTAACTGGATTAACTATCTCCTTATTTGTAAAACCAATACCAAATTTGGATGCAAAGATGCAGGCGTGTAACTAAAAACTTCCCTATTGAAAACAAAGCCCGGAAGAATAAGGTTCCGCCTTGGGTTTATTGTCACATTATATGGCGGGATTTAAGTGAACACAAATCTTAGAACATAATAGATTTAATACTGATAGAAATATATTTCAATTCCCTTTTGACATGACAACCATCTTGTCAACAAAATCCTATATGTACAATGTGTAAATGCAATTACAACTGTATACACATTGGAAATCTCTAACATTCCCACCCCGCAGTAATCTTACATCTAAGTTACCCACCTAGAGTATAAAACCCCTTATACAAAAATAAGCATCAATACTAAATGGTAATACAACTACGTAATAAAATATACGGTGACTGTCAGAGCTTATATGTTGGAAACGTAATAAAGAACTAATAAAAGCTAAGAAAAATAAATGTAAGAAAGTACAAACAAAGAAAACAAACAAAAACAAAGAATACAAATAAAACAAACAAAAACAAAGAATAAAAATAAATGTAATAAGAAATAAACAAAACAAATAAGGAAAGTAATAAAGAATAAACAAAAACAAACAAAGACAAAAAATAAATGTAAGAACGAACAAATAAAACAAATAAAAATAAAAACAATAAAAACCGAGCGGACTGTCCCTCCTATCAAAAGACACGCCTCCAGTGTGTGGAATCTACATTTCTGGTATGTGTTAACCTTAGCAAAGAATATGAACTGGGGGGGTTAGCTAGGTCAGGCCTCTTCATCTTCTTCATCATTTTCTGTTCTGTAACTGCGACGTGATGACGTCACTAAGAATACTCAATGTGAAATTCAAAACTCAATAGATGTCCTAGGAATCAATGTGTCGATTACTCGAGTACCGGTAGTATGTTAAAGCCCTATTGTCCACTTTTATCATTGTTGTCTACTGTTGTCATCATTCTTTGTTAAAATCAGGTCTCTCTTGTAAATGAGTCCCCGAGGCTCAATGAGACGAACCTGGATAAATAAAGGTTGAATGAATAAATGATTTTTTCTTTCCATAAAGTAATAACAAAAGCTTTGTCCCAATTGTCACACAGGCAGATTTATTAACAAACAGCTGTAACTCTACTAAATGTCTAAAAAATAAACTATTTGCATATATTAAATAATAATCCTCTTCAGCTGTGCTGCCTTCACAATGTTAGTAAAAGTGTGTGAAGCAACAGTGAGGGAGGAGAGGCTGTGTGAAGTTGGATGGACAGAAAAAGGAGAACTACACAGATTTTCAAGTCTTACAGTGAGATGTGGCGTGACGTATAAATAATGCTTTAACAGATTAACCGAGTTATCGACAGATCGAGTGCTTTGACTTCTATCGAGGCTTTTTTGTCCACATCGGGTACCAGTAGTGACGTCATCACGTCGCAGTAACGTCAGTACGTCACATCACGTGACGAGCGCGGTAGCTTTTAGCTTTTAGTAGACGCTTCAAAATGGATTCCTTTGTGCGCACGGATGTGTATGGAACTGGTCCAGTCTTGTCAAAAAGGTAAAAATGCTTCGTGTTTTATTATTATGAAACTTTGCTGCACATTGAATCAACTTATGTCACCACCGTAGATATGACAGGAGGGGGCGGTGTTGGATTGCAGGTCACATATAACACGGCCGAAACGGTTTCCTCTCTCGTTTCACAAACAAAACGCAACAAATATTAATCTCTCTATTAAAAACCTATAAATACATTAATCTCTAAAAGTAAACCTAAATTGCACAGCACTGCAGGCTGTGCTGCCGTGTGGCCCCATTTGTTTTTTAAGTTTCGGTTTCAGCGCCGCACGGTACTTTCACTTTTAATATTAATAGTTAATAATTATAATTAAACTAATAGTTTTGTTTTTCCTGTGACTTATCTGCAGTATGATAAATGATAGGAGCATAATAAATGCTCCCAATGTTTTGTTGGTCTTTTTTTTTTTTGTGGTAAATAATGAAGTTTTTATGCATTTTTATATATTTATTTATTTTGCATCTATGACATCATGACTAATCGAGCACTAATCGAGATTTTTTATGTTAATGTCGAGTTTAAAAATTATGTACTCGTTCAACCCCTACGTATAAACAGCAGCTTATCATATCGCTAAAGACACGGTCCTTAGCTACTAACAAGACTGCTAACTTTACCTGTCTTGTTCCACAGTGGAGATTGGGACCGTGTCTTTAAAGATATGATAAGCTGTTGATTTATTAATGTTGCACCACCTCATACTTCCTCTCATAAGGCACAACACAGCTAAAAGAGTTTTATACCATGGTTTGTTTCAAGGAAGGAGGCTGAAAACACAGTCAGAGCTGTAACTTATAACCTAACTTAACTTATGGCATTGTCTTAAATGGTGAAAAAGATTCATAGTTCTAACCTTTTGTCGGTACTTGTTTTCGGCATTGTCTACGGAAAACATTTTTCTGCTGCTCATCTGACAATTTAAATCCAAACTATCCCCAAATAACGGCCATTGTTTTTCTGTCTGTTCAGCAGCTAAGCTGCTCTTGATATCTCCCAGGTTTACTTGCTGTGTTAAACTCCCCCCACCTGGAGAAGCAGGAAGCGAGGGTAGCACACGCAGGTGAGGGGCGGGGTTTGTATTGAGTGAGGGAGAAGGAGCTGTGTGAAGTTGGAGGCGCAGATGGGAGAAAAAGAACTACCGGTACTGGTACACAGATTTTCAAGTCTAAATAATTGCGATGGTTGCGATAGAGCAATTTTAACCATCGTAAATAAAAAAATCTTGATACATTGAGTACAATACATATGTCCCCCTACGATGGAGCTTTAGAGCCACACTAAGGGGGGCAAATTTTTTTACATTGCCACACTAAGGGGTCCCCCCCCCCCCTAAAATTACAATAATAAAGTCCTAGTATTATGAGAATAAAGTCGAATAAAGTCTTAATATTATGAGAATCAAGTCGTATGAGTATTTTTTATTTTTTGCAGCTCAGGTTTTTTTTCACGAGTCAGATCCACAACGCGACCTGAGTAGGCGTGTCAGCAAATGACCAAGTTGAAGCTAAATGAGTCATAATATTATCCGAACTCCGACATGATAAATCAGGGTTTACTGCATTTTAACTGTGGTAAAATGAACAATGTTGAGCATCTTGTTAAGTTATACTCAAAGCAATAGCCAACATGACCCAATTCTGTCATCTTCTGGGAAATGCAACATTAAGACAAACTCTACAGCTAGTTGACTTTTAACCTCTAAACTTTAGATTGCAATAAAGAATTTTTTTCCCCTACATTTCACTTTGTGTTGAAAGCACAAATTTAGTAGACTCATGGCTGCTGACACTGGTTCTCCCTCCATCCTTGTCCTCCTTGACCTCACTGCAGCATTCGACAGTAGCTATGTTTACATGGACATAAGTAATCGGATCAAACGGCCGATCGGATCAAAAGTGTGTCATGTAAACACCCCAGTCGGGTTATTTTTTGTGTATTCGGCGTGATCCGACCTAATTTGCGATCCGTTCGAAACGGGTGGTTTACGCCGATCCGTAGCCCAATGTGTGCCCATGTAAACACATATTCTGTTCCTTTTATCGGACCGTGCAAAACTGACCTGACTGTGCATGTGCGCTGCACGCGGCAGCGCACCCCTCCCCTCCTTTCCCAGCGCTCTCATACTGCGAATAGAAAAGACTAAAAGCATGCGTTGCTTGCCTGTAGCTCTATCAGGGAGTGCAGTAGTGCAGTAACAACTCCATCGCCGTCATTACAATCTGGCCGGGTCCAATTTTTGCGCATCTGTTTACTTTTGTCCCGGAAGTAACTTCTTCTTCTGTGGTTTTCACGAAAGCAACTTCCTCTTCTGTTTTTTTTTTAAAGGGGGAGTGTACCACTCTGCGCATGTCTGTTCTTCTGGTCAGAATAAAAGCCTGCTGCATGTAAACGCTCGTCTTGAACGGATTGTGCCCATGTAAACAGTACTATCTAATTATGCAATCAGAGCACATTTCAATCCGGTCACAAAATTTTGCCCATGTAAACATAGCTACTGTGGACCATAGTATCCTCCTCCACCGTCTTCATGTGGAGGTCGGTTTCTGTGACACTGTCCTGGACTGGTTCAAATCTTTCCTCTCCAATAGGCTGGAATGTGTTAGTCTTGGCAATGCCACGTCCCAGACAGTCTGTAACTGTGTTTCCATCTATTTGAATGGTGAAGCTGTGGATGTAGTGCAACAATATAAATACCTGGGATATGAAGATTGACTAGCAGCTGGAGAGGACGCTGGCGTGATGTCGCCGCTTCTCCACGCTAAATAGTTATTTTACTGTTGCTATTTTTTAGACATTTATCTGGACTTATTTTGTTCAGTGGTTTTTTTAATAAGGACTTTACGGACAGCTTGGCTAGCACTTCCTAACCGGAACTTGGGCTGTCTACCTCCTGTCAAACTCCAGCACGAACTTGCTTCAAGAACTACGTAGCTGCAATTATTGTTTCACTTACCTACTACCGGTCAACCTCCTGTGTCATCTGGACTGTCCTGGATTTTCTCCTGTGCTCCTCTTCACGATATGCTCAACCAAGTTATTTCTCTCGGAGCCGTGGGTCTGCTGTTAGCGGCTAGCTCTGTGCTAGCTTCCCCCGGCTTGGTGGGCGCAATGTTGACATACTCCGCTTCGCAGCTGCTTGGACTTAACAACTGCTCCATTCCACCTTCTGTTTCCACCATCAAACAACTGGGACTTCTGCGTAGACCTCGTTACATCCACAGAAGCTCTCGGAAGATATCCATCTACTCTGGGCAGCCGCAGGCTGGGTCTATCGCGTGTGTCTCGTCCAAGAGACGTGTCGCACCTCCACGACGTCATCAGAACGCTGCGTCTGTAGTCCTTTGTAGTCCACAGCGCACGAAGTGGCAAGGAAAACGTGGAGTGGACTTCAGTCTGCTGAAACCGGTTCAAAAGGCTTCTACACCAACTGGTATTAAATTAGAACTTTTCAATGTGCAGTCACTATCCAACAAATCATGCCTAATTCACGATCACATTCTGGAGAAGAACTTGGACCTCATGTGTCTTACAGAGACTTGGCATCAGCCAGACGTGTACAGTTCTCTAAATGAGGCCTGTCCCTCTGGATACAGTTATCTGCAGAGAGCCCGCAGCACTGGCCGCGGTGGTGGTCTGGCTGTAATCTACCGCAATAATTTAAAATTTACACATCTGGCTTCTCAGGACTTTTCCTCTTTTGAAAGTTTGGCCTTCAACCTCAATGCACCACTCCTGATGAACGTTATATTGATTTATAGACCTCCCAAACCGCATGTTTCATTTAACTCAGAGATGCATGACCTCCTCACCTTTTTCTGCACCTCCCCTGTGAAAACTATTTTTCTTGGAGATTTAAATATCCACATGGACAATTCCTCTTCCCCGCTGGCAACAGATTTTAAGTCTCTTCTGGACTCTCTTAATCTCACCCAACATGTGGACGCCCCTACGCACAACAGGGGGCACACTCTGGATTTGGTGATTACAGACACTGTACTCATCAATAACTTATCTGTATATGACCTGGGTGTCTCGGACCACAGTGTCATCTCCCTGGAAGTGCCTTCAACTTCGCCTGCTTCAAACCCAAAACGACCTATCCAGTTCCGGGACTTTAAAAACATTTCCCCTGATGTTCTGTCCGCTGATCTTCACGTCCCTGACCACTGTCAATCATTCATCTGCCAATGACTCCGTTGATTACTACAACCAATCTCTCCAAGAGCTTCTGGACCTACATGCTCCCTTGAAGACAAGACTGGTGTCTTTCTCCCGTTCAGTCCCCTGGTACACTGATGAGCTGCGCAGGATGAAGGCAACTGGCCGTGCTATTGAGAGACGTGTGAAATCATCTGGTTTCTCTGTACATAAGCAGGCATACAAAGAACATCAGAAAGCATACGCCTATTCTCTTAAAGAAGCACGCTCAAAGTATTACTCCAACATCATCAACACCTGCCCTGGTAACTCTTAACAGCTCTTCTCCACAATAACTCATCTACTTAATCCCATTAAACAAACTCCTGAGGAATGTGTTCAAAAATGCGACCTGTTCCTTTCATCATTTAAAAAAAATTGACACTATCAGATCTCAGCTCCACAACCTCCCTGATCTTCGTTTACCATCTACCCGTCTGCATTCTGGGTCCCTGAGCAACTTTGACGAAGTTGTTCAGAGTGAGGTGGAGGCCATCATAAAGAAAATGAAGCCTTCATCCTACGCCCTGGATCCCTTCCCCTCATCTCTCATAAAATCCAATCACTTTGCAATTAGCCCATTAATCACACAAATAATAAATCAGTCTCTACAATCTGGTCATGTTCCACTGCCTCTAAAAACTGCCATCATTAGGCCTCTTCTGAAAAAATCTCATCTGGATCAGACATTTTTTCTAATTACCGCCCAATTTCCCACCTCCCGTTTCTGTCTAAAGTGCTGGAAAAAGCAGTTGCTACTCAGCTGCAGGACCACCTACAGCAACACTCTCTGTATGAGAAGTTCCAGTCTGGATTCAGATTAGCTCACAGTACTGAGACTGCACTGCTGAGAGTAACAAATGATGTCTTCATGGCTGCTGACACTGGTTCTCCCTCCATCCTTGTCCTCCTTGACCTCACTGCAGCTTTCGACACTGTGGACCATAATATCCTCCTCCACCGTCTTCATGTGGAGGTCGGTCTCTGTGACACTGTCCTGGACTGGTTCAAATCTTTCCTCTCCGATAGGCTGGAATGTGTTAGTCTTGGCAATGCCACTTCCCAGACAGTCGGTGTCTCCTGTGGTGTCCCTCAAGGGTCAGTTCTGGGGCCCCTGCTGTTTTCCCTTTACATGCTGCCTTTAGGTCAAATTATTAATCAGTTCAACATTTCTTTTCACTGCTATGCCGACGACACACAGCTTTACATCAGGACTGGATCATCCTCATCATCCCCATCTCCATCTTCACTCACTGCCCTCTCTACCTGCCTGGAGGAAATAAGGGCATGGATGAATCAGAACTTTCTCCAATTAAACTGCTCGAAGACTGAGGCCATAATGATTGGCACCCCTCACCAGGTACAAACATCAACTTTAACAACAATCTCCTTCTCTGGTCAAGACATCCCCCTCTCCACCTCTGTTACAAATCTTGGAATAAAAATGGACTCTCATCTTACATTTGAAAATCACATTAAGCATCTGTTTAAAACCTGCTTCTTCCATCTTCGAAACATCTCCAGACTTCGCCCATCTCTGACTTTTTCCGATGCTGAGAAACTCGTCCATGCCTTTGTCTCCTCCAGGCTCGACTACTGCAACTCCCTGTTTATTGGAATCCCTGGCAAAAATCTTCAGAAGCTTCAATATATTCAAAACAGTGCAGCAAGGATTTTATTGAGAGCTCGTAAATTTGAACATATTACACCCATTCTCCATAACCTCCATTGGCTTCCTGTCACCTACAGAATTCAGTACAAAACTGCTCTCATCACACACCAATGCTTACACGGAACTTCACCTGACTATCTAAAGGACATTCTTGCACCATATTCATCCACCCGGTCTCTACGATCACAGAACAGTAATCTACTTCACATTCCACGAACCAAATTAAGGACCATGGGAGACCGGGCATTCTGTGTGGCTGCCCCCCGCCTATGGAACTCCCTCCCTGACTACCTGAGAGCTCCACAGTCACTGGTTGACTTTAAAAGCGGTTTAAAGACTTTTCTTTTTAAGCAAGCCTATTCTGCCTCCGCATGATTTTATCTTTGATCTTGGCTGATAGTATTATTGATTTTACTTGATTTTATCACTTGTTTTATTTATTTATTTATTTTTTAAGCAGGCCTACTCTGCCTCCACATGATTTTATCTTTAATCTTAGTTGATATCATTATTGATTTTATTTGATTTTATCACTTGTTTTATTGTTGTAGCACTTTGAGATTTGTATTAATGAAAAGTGCAGTATAAATTGAATTTATTATTATTATTATTATTATTTTCAATTCGAATTTTGAGCGAATTTTTGAAAATTCGCAAAAATGTAAATAAAAATTAATGCGGATCAGAAGTGTTTCCATCAACTGGCTTGAAGCGAATACCATACCATACCATACCAGCTTTATTTATAGAGCACTTTAAACACCTACAGGACCAAAGTGCTGTACACACAACAAAACAATCACAATCAGGTAATAAAATGATTAAAATAAATAAAAGTCACATAATAAAAGTTGAGGAATCATACACTCAGATAAAACAAGCGACTAAAATTATTAAAAGTCAACATCGCAGATGGTGTCATAGGCCAGGGAGAAGAGATGGGTTTTAAGAAGAGATTTAAAAACAGACAGGGAAGAGGCCTGTCTGATGTTCAAGGGAAGGTTGTTCCACAGTTTAGGAGCTGCCACAGCAAAAGCACGGTCTCCTCTGAGCTTGCGTTTTGTCTTTGGGACACTCAGGAGCAGCTGATCACATGACCTGAGGGATCGAGAGGGTGTGTATGGCTGCAGCAACTCTGACAGATAGGGCGGGGCAAGACCATTTTGCGCTTTAAAAGCAAATAAAAGAACTTTAAAATGAATCCTGTAATGTACGGGCAGCCAGTGCAGGGAGGTTAAAACAGGAGTAATGTGGTCAAACTTTCGTGTGCCAGTTAAAAGTCGTGCAGCGGCGTTCTGTACCCTCTGAAGCTGAGAGATACACGAATCACTGATTCCTATATAGAGTGCATTACAGTAGTCCAGCCGTGTGGTCACAAAGGCGTGAACTACTGTTTCAAAATGCTGCTTGGAAAGAATTGGCTTTACCTTAGCCAGCTGCCTCAGGAGGAAAAAACTAGTTTAACAACTGCGAATCCACCAGACCACGCAAAGCGGCATTACGTCAGACGTCAGCGTTACGCATGTCTACAGTAAACAGGAAGTAGCGGTTGAAAACAGGAACCGAACCACACATCTCGGCAAAATGGAGAGAATATTTCAGGAATGTGTTGCTATCGGGCAAGTTGTATTTATTCTGTCATGCCAACTAGTTTTAGCGATGTTACAGCGGAAACAGCTGATCAGTCACATGACGTGAATGTTCGCTATGTCAGAACTGAGTCAGCAAATCTGTTTCCATCTCTCGTTTTGCGCATCAGCTCTGTTTCAAAAAACCCCAAAACCACCTCAAGCGAGCATATCAACGTTTTTGCGAATTAGAGGAAGTTAATTCGAATCGTGCAGTTTCCATTCATCTTTTCTGATGCGATACTTCAAAATGCGCATCAAGAAACCTTGATGGAAACACGGCTTGTGTCTCCTGTGGTGTCCCTCAAGGGTCAGTTCTGGGGCCCCGGCTGTTTTCCCTTTACATGTTGCCTTTAGGTCAAATTATTAATCAGTTCAACATTTCTTTTCACTGTTATGCCGAAGATACACAGCTTTACATCAGGACTGGAGCATCCTCATCTTCCCCATTGTCATCTCCATCTTCACTCACTGCCCTCTCTACCTGCCTGGAGGAAATAAGGGCATGGATGAATCAGAACTTTCTTCAATTAAACTGCTCCAAGACTGAGGCCATACTGATTGGCACCCCTCACCAGGTACAAACATCAACTATAACAACAATTTCCTTTTCTGGACAAGACATCCCCCTCTCCACCTCTGTTACAAATCTTGGAATAAAAATGGACTCTCATCTTACATTTGAAAATCACATTAAGCATCTGTTTAAAACCTGCTTCTTCCATCTTCGAAACATCTCCAGACTTCGCCCATCTCTAACTTTTTCTGATGCTGAGAAACTCGTCCATGCTTTTGTCTCC
Source organism: Garcialebias charrua (assembly GCA_038048925.1). Classification (NCBI taxonomy): domain Eukaryota; kingdom Metazoa; phylum Chordata; class Actinopteri; order Cyprinodontiformes; family Rivulidae; genus Garcialebias; species Garcialebias charrua. Next base: position 12,038 of record JBBPBX010026477.1, on the reverse strand, counting down.
TCCAGGCTCGACTACTGCAACTCCCTGTTTATTGGAATCCCTGGCAAAAACCTTCAGAAGCTTCAATATATTCAAAACAGTGCAGCAAGGATTTTGTTGAGAGCTCGTAAATTTGAACATATTACACCCATTCTCCATAACCTCCATTGGCTTCCTGTCACCTACAGAATTCAGTACAAAACTGCTCTCATTACACACCAATGCTTACACAGAACTTCACCTGATTATCAAAAGGACATTCTTGCACCATATTCATCCATCTTTGATCCTCTACAATCAAAGAACAGTAATCTCCTTCACATTCCTCGAACCAAATTAAGGACCATGGGAGACAGGGCATTCTGTGTGGCTGCCCCTCGCCTATGGAACTCCCTCCCTGACTACCTGAGAGCTCCACAGTCACTGGTTGACTTTAAAAACGGCTTAAAGACCTTTAATCAATATAGTTGAGTCAGTAGAATCCTGATCCACACTCCTTACCAGTTGGTGGCGGTAATGAACCATTAAGTTGGTTGCCAAACGCCAAAAAACACCACACCTCCTCCTTCTTTTTAAGCGAGCCTACTCTGCCTCCACATGATTTTATCTTTGATCTTAGTTGATATTGTTATTGATTTTACTTGTTTTATCACTTGTTTTTGTTTGATCTTTGATTTTTGTTGCACTTTGTAGCACTTTGAGATTTTTGTTAATGAAAAGTGCATTATAAATTGAATTAATTATTATTATTATTATTATTATTATTATTATTAGACTCCCTTTGCTCATTTGCGTTGTACGTATAAACTTCTTCCTCCCAAAATTAGTAAGCAGAATTGTTATGTGAATGTACCAGTACATATGGTTCCAGGGGGATGTCTGCTGAAGCAGGAAGCTGAGTTTCATATGAGGAAGTTGACTATGTGGTGCAGACGAAGTGTGAACGGCGCTGCAGTTCTGGGTGGCCTCCCAATTCCTGTGCTTAATGATACTCACAAAGTCAATGTGCATGTCCAAAGCAAAGGATCTTAATATGTCCGGTGCGGTTCAGGAAGGAACAGCATCCAACCCTTAACCTCCCCCTTAATCTCTGCTCAACCCAGCCACCTGTCCCACCTGGTCCTGACGTATAATAAAACACAGCTGGAAGTTAAAACTGACCTCACACTTGTTTAGTAAGCATGCTGTATGTTGTGTTAGTTTCTGTTCCCACATTGTGGTTTAGCCCATGTAGAAGTACTTCAAGTTGGTATTTCAGTTCACACGTTTTCATGAAGAAATTTTCCCACGTGGTTCTAGTTAAGAAAAGAGCAGGTAGAAAGATAGCTTTAGCTTTACCGGTAGTTGGTATTTTGTAAACCTGATGAGACTTAAATATATCTGTCACCAAGTTCTTGTTTTGAGCTATTAGTCAGATGTGTGTGGCAACAACTCAAAATATGTTGATTTGTTCTTCTGATCAGATGAAGTGTACATCCTCAGGATGTGTGGGCGTTTTCCTGTGGTGTTATGACTCTGTACGTGCTTGTTATGTGGCAGGAGGTGGTTACGTGTGGGGGTGGAGGGTGTTGTCAGATGATGGCTCCTTGAGGAACCATGTGTGAGCAGGGGGGTGGAGGAAGATGTAAAGAAAGACACAGGAGAGGAAGAGAGGAGACTTTACACAACAAACAGGTCTCCCTTCCCCCTCCAGCTAGGCATACACACATCCTCCAACTGTTGGTGACATAGACCCCAGAGGAGCTGTTAACAGCATCGACCTGGAAAGTGTTTGCTCTGAGGGTAGCCAGAAAGACCAACCCCCTGATACAGGCTCTGTGGGTCTGCATCAAGCTGCTGATACCATTTCAACTGCACTTCTTATCACAATCTTTTCATGTTTTTCTCTCTTATTTGTAGCTCATATTGAGCAGTCATGCATTCAAACATGCTATCTTAACAGGAAATTGCAATACAGTATTGTGTAGTGTGAAAACACATCTCGAAACAACATCATTATTAGTTTAAACTTAATGCCTCATTTTAAAGTCATCCTTTTCATAACATTCAGATGTGTATTTACTCGTTTGTTTTGTAATTTCTCCCTCTTTAAGCTTCCTTTGGCCATTTACACATGAACAAGCTAAATTAATTTGAATTGCAACCATGTGTCCTTTTTTTTCATTCAACCTTTATTTAGTCAGGTTAATCTCATTGAGCCTTGAGGACTCATTTACAAGAGGGACCTGTCTACAAACTAAAGAATGATGACAACAGCAACAGTAGAGTTTCTTTAAACAATCAACAATCTTAAGGGCGAGGCAGAGCTCCGCGCTGGACCGAGCGCCGCGCCACGCGCCTGTGCTGTGCGTGGGGGGTTCACAGCAGAGCACAGCGTGAAGCAGCGTGTGGCTCCAACGTTTTCGCTCCAAATACTTGATGTCATTTGAGCAGAAGCAGGGCGGAGCGTTTAGCTACGGGGACAAATTGAGGTCGCTGATTGGTCATTTGCTGACAGCCTACTGATTTGATTGACAGGTCGGGTCTGAGAACAAGTTCATTCATTCCTCCTCATCGGAGGAGGAAGTGAATGGTGACCGCTTCAAGCGATCACTTGACTTTTGGCAAAAAAACAAAAGAAAAGTCCAGATCAGCGATGAAGAAGAGGAATTTAATTCATTTGTGTGTCACACAAAACAGTCCGCCACCAGGGCAGTTTATTGAGAGACACCGCGCGCGCGTGAGCGGTCGTAAAATTTGAGCTTGGCGCGTTCGCGCGAGCGTTCAAAGGCTTGTGCAAGCGCAGCTCGCACAGCGGGGCGCCGCGTGGCCTCGCGCTAGCGCGGAGCTATGCCTCGCCCTTTAGCCAATCTAATTTAACAATCTTTGAAGATGTCATACTAGAAAAAAATACATCCTGTATGCTTTTCACTGCCTTATGCATCGCAAGGAAAACCATACTACTAAATTGGAAAAATAAAAATAATCTTAGCATTAATCATTATAAAAATCTTCTGTTAGATCATATTAGTCTTGAAACAGCATCTGCCGACACATCGGATCAATCTATTTGGCATTCTTTGATCGGCTCCGTTACGTAGTGAGGGTGGGGGGTCTGGGATCTGGCCTTGTGGGGCATTGGGGCTGGTGTGGGGAGGTTGGGGTTTGGGGCGCCGGGGGGTTGGGGCTGCTTGGGCGGGGAGGACCCTGCCTTCGACCTGGGGAGGACCGTGGGGTTCTGGGGGATGTCTGCTGGGGGCGGCATGCAGGCCCTCGGGTGGTCGGTGGCAGCGGTCATGGGTCGCCGGTCTGTGACCCGGCTGTGCTGGGGTGGTTTCGGGGTGGGCGCCGGGGGCTTGGGATTCTGGGGGCGTGTCGTCCCCGGGCTTGGGCCTGGTGGGGATCGGGGGTCTTGGGCTCTGGCGGGCGGGTCGCCGGGCTATGGGCTGGCTCGCGCTCTGGTGCCCGGCTCTGGCCGGGGGCCCTCGGCTCGCTGGTGGGTTGGGGGTTCATGTGCTAGGGGGTTGGGTGTCTGGGAGCGTGACTGGTGGCCAATGGGAGGGGGCGGGTTAACCCAGCCTGGGTGTCTAGTGTGTTATGTGTTCTGAAAGTTGTTAGTATGAAGGGTGGGTGTAGTATTTCTTCTGGGGTGGGGACTAAGTAGATGTCCTTGATGATGGTCTGGGACTATGCATGGCCGGTGTACGGGCCCTGGTTGGGACCCGCTCTCGGTGCTTCCTGGCTCTGTCGGCGGATAGGCGGGCGCTCTTGGCCGTGTTGTCATTGTGGTATTTTGTGTCTTCTTGGGCAGCGGGCTGACTACGGTTCGTAGGGGTCGTGGCGGCCCTGGTGGATGTGGGCTGTTGGTTCTGCTGTTGGCGGCCCTCGTGGCCGTGTCCCTCTCTGGTCTTGGACTCAATAGACATTCACTTAGGGCTGTGCGATATGACGATATATATCGTGGGGACGATAGAAACGTGTCTATCGTGCTACTTTCCTTCTATCGTCTCTATCGTGATAAATAAGAATAAAAAAATAACTGTCGCAAATAAGCTTCATATTGTGGTTTTGCGAGATGACGGCGCGGCTTTATGTTTGACGCACGCGCGGGTTTGCGACACATGCTTTACGTGGTTAAACTCGAGAGCAACAGAGACGCAGGCGCATGAAGCCGGTGTCTCAACCATAGATCTCAACAAGGAGAAAACAGCTGCACAGGCAGCCCAAGAAGAATAACTTTTACCAAAAAGAGGGGGAAGCTCACCTTGTTAGCTTCCATTATTTCGCTCCGCTGAAACTCGGAGACAAAATGGGTCCAGAGGACACGAACCCAGAGTCCAACCGAGTCCGAACTCGGGTCCAGTTAACCAATACAAAACAGACCAGAGACACAACAGAACCGCAATCAAACGCAACGTTTTCTCTTTTCTGTTTCTTGCTTTGTTTACTCAAACTTCAGAGCGGATTTCTTCTTCGTGAGTTTCATTAGCAGCTGTTGTTTTACCGCCACCTGCAGGAAAAATTTGGACCAAAGTAGAAAAGGAGTTGTTTGTTTGTTTGTTTGTTAGTTTATTCATTTTATAATATGAAATACAACAATTAACGTATTCATAATAGAAAAAAATAAAATGAAAGGTAGCAGATGAAGAATAAATCTTATTAAATCTGCTCCTTATTCATCTAATAACAGTTCAAACAATATTTTCTATAATAACAAAATAAGTAAATAACTCAGTCAATTTTCAATTCACATATATCACACATTAAATTAGATTCATTTATATTTTTTTAGCAATTCATTTTTTACCAGTTTCTTAAATACAAGGAATGATTTGGCTTCCTTAACATTTGTCATTTGTCATTAAGTCATTCCATAATCGTACTCCTTGAATTAAGGTAGATCTTAGGTAGATCTAGTTTCTACTTTGGTCCAAATTTCCTTGTTCTTTTTGTTCACATTCTTATAATTGTAACTATCTGTAGTAAAATAATAAAATAAAAAAACTTTGGTCCAAATTTTTCCTGTACACACACACACACACACACATCGTGTTGTATATATCGTGATATATATCGTTATCGTGATATAAAAAAGTCCATATCGTGATATATGATTTTTTCCATATCGCCCAGCCCTACATTCACTCATAAACATCCTCATAAAAGTCACATATTGTATAGTGAATGGAATGAGCACTATGGTTATGGGTGGTGGGATGACCTCACTCTCGCCCCCTGTGCCTATGCTCACTCACAATTATGCATTTAGACAATAAGGGTCTGGGTTAGAGTTGGAGTGGAGGGGAAACTGGTATAATGCCAGCCTTTGCTCCTTCTCTTTCCTTTTTAAGTGCACTTTACAACAACACACACCAACAGCACATTTGGGGACGGGGGTGTGTGTCAGGGTCTGGATTTGTTAATTTCAATTTTATTTTTTATTTTTTTATTTATATAAATGTATATCAGAGAGAGAGAGAGTCAGAGAGTCTTTATTGTCATTTGCACCGCATGTGGTACATGTGATGAAAACGAGATTATGTACACGGGGTCCCAGTTACATCCAACAACAAATGCAAGAGAAAAACAGTAATAACATCTAGAATTAACTAAGAAAAACATCAACTAGTAATACACTAAGCCCTAATGTAGTGGAAAAACATCATTATAAACAGCAGCACGAACATGAGTCTGTATGAGCAGATGGTCACAGATGAACACAGCAACAAGAAAACAGATCAGCATCAGCATGATGTGATATTTTGCAGTGTTTATTTATTTTTTATTTTTATTTATTCATGAGTCTAACAGCCTCAGGGTAGAAGCTGTTCCTCAGTCTAGTGGTTCTACATTTGATGCTCCTCAACCTCCGTCCTGAGGGGAGTGGGGCAAAGAGTGAGTGTGCTGGGTGAGTGAGGTCTTTCATGATGCAGGTGGCTCTTTTCCTGCATCTGGAGGTGTAAATGTCTGTGATGGTGGGGAGACTGACTCCAACAGACTTCTGTGCAGCCTTCACCACTCTCTGTAGAGCTTTCCTCTCTGCAGCTGTGCAGCCTCCATGCCACACGTTGATGCTGGAGCACAGGATGCTCTCCACTGCACACCTGTAGAAGGAGGTGAGGACTGGGCTGCTCAGACCAGCTCGTCTCAGCCGTCTGAGGAAGTAGAGTCTCTGATGACCTTTCTTGATCAGGCTGGTGGTGTTGTTGCTCCAGCTGAGGTTATCATTCAAGTGTACACCCAAGTATTTGTAGCTGGAGACCACCTCCACTGCAGATCCACCTATGTTCAGTGGGGCGTGGGTGTGTTTGTTCCTTCTGAAGTCCACAATCATCTCCTTTGTCTTCTTCACATTCATGTGAAGATTATTCTCTTTGCACCAGCTCTCCAGGTGTTCCACCTCCTGTCTGTAGCTGGACTCATCATTGTTTGTGATGCATCCCACCACCGCTGTATCATCTGCAAACTTAACAATATGACAGCCTGGATGTGTGGCTGTACAATCATATGTGAGCAGAGTGAACAGAAGAGGGCTCAGCACACATCCTTGAGGAGAGCCAGTGCTGAGGGTTATGGTGGAGGAGGAGAAGTTGTGGATCTTCACGGACTGTGGTCTGTTTGTTAAGAAGTCTAGTACCCAGTTACAAATGGAGGGGCTTAGTCCAAGTGTAGATAGTTTGTCTATCAGAGTTTGGGGGATCATGGTGTTGAAGGCAGATGTGAAGTCCACAAAGAGCAGACGCACGTATGAGTCCTTCTGATCCAGGTGGGTGAGAGCAGTGTGGACCACGGAAGAGATGGCGTCCTCTGTTGATCGGTTCTCGCGGTATGCATATTGATGAGGGTCCTCGTTGATGTTGACGGTTGTCTTGATGTGGGACATGACCAGTTTCTCAAAACATTTAGCGACTATCGGGGTGAGGGCCACCGGTCTATAGTCATTCAGACCAGTCACTGTGGAGCTCTTTGGGACTGGGATGATGGTCGCGGTCTTCAGGCAGGTGGGAACTGACTCCAGTGAAAGTGAGGTGGTGAAGATGTCAGCCAGCACCTCACAGAGCTGGTCCGCAGATCTGGTCCGCACATTCCTTCAGGCAATATATACAGGTAGTCCCCGACTTACGAGCGTTCTTACATACGAGGTCCCGGACTTACGAGCTGGCGAACGAGCAGTAAATTTGTAAAAAATACAGCACTTTTTTGTGTTTTTAGATGAAAGTGTGTTAGCTAACCATTTGGAAACACGTTTCTGAGCATGTTTATGAAGTAGTATGAATGTTTTTGATGAAAAACGAGTGTTCGTAGTAGCGCTAGCATAAATGTTCCAACTTACGAGCGAAAATCCGGACTTACGAGAACACGTGTTTCTTGTTCCGACGTACGAATTTCCGGTTTACGAGCAACTCATAAGTACGGAACTCGCTCGTAAGTCGGGGACTACCTGTATATATATATATATATATATATATATATATATGTATATATATATATATATATATATATATATATATATATTTTCACCCTCCCTGGTTGCCTGGCGGACATTATGGGGGTAGGCCGTCGGGGGTTGTCCTGGGATATGGACGGTTCGGGGCCTGGGGGTTTGCTGTGGGCAGGGTTGGCATTGCGCTCTCCCTGGGGCTGCTTGGGCTCGGGTGTCCTGTCCTATCGGCAGGGCGGTGGTTGGGCCGGATCTTGGATGTCTGCTACTCTCCACCCCAGAATGAATGGGCCTACCTCCTGGGTTTGGGTATGGGCTGGCCCAAGTAGGGGGCAGGTACATGTCTTGGACCTAGGGGGTATAGAGGGTGCATCAGGATTATGAATGGAACATGTTGTTATTGTTTGTCTTTGTGTGAGTGAGGATGAGGGTGGGTCTGAGTGAGTGTGTCTGTGTATGAATGTCTAATTGTCAGGCTGGGATTGGGACTGCCCCCTCTCTGTTACATCTAAGGCTACTTGGTGTCGCGCTCCTCCCACGTGGCCCCCGGGTGGGTGTCCCTTGGCCTACGGGCGGGCTGGGGGCCCTTGCTGTCGCCTTCAGGGGTTGGGCGCTTGGGTGTGTGTCGGCTCGGCCTGGTGGCTGGCTGGTGGGGCTCTGGTCCTATCGGGTCCGGGCCTGAGGGATGGGTGCCCCCGGTGCCCGGGCCTCGGTGCCCGGGCCCAGGGCTATGTCAGTGCAGCGGGCTCTTGCAGCGGGCTCTGGCGGGGGCCTGTGGGCTTGTCGCTGTTGGCCTCCTGGGGGTCATTGTGTGTGGTCACTGGTGGAGCTCGTCCGGTTCTCCCCCTTGGTCGGATCTGGGGAGTGGGCGAGTGGCTTGTCCTGTTCGGGTGGCCCTGGGGACTCTGGGCTCGGGGTCCTTCTTGGGGTCTTGGGCTTTGATCGCCCCTTCGTCTGCCTCGGGCCTTGGGGGGACGGATCTCTGATGCTTCACGGTCGCTACTAAATGTTCTATTGGAGGAACCTTATTCACTTATGCATGCTCACAACCACACACAAATGGATGCAGGGATGTATATGTAGCTATCATATGCAGATATGTAGATGGATATGTGATATGAATGTAGGGCTGGACGATATGGCCAAAATTTTTATCACGATATAGTTCTTAATTTCGGTCGATATCGATATAATTCGATATCGATATAAACAATATAAAAGCCTAAAAAAAAACTATAAACTATACAAATAAATTAATGTTCTCCTTGTATTTGTATTTAGCCTCCAAAAAGATGGAAATCACCATCAAATAAACATAAACTTCTCAACCCAATAATTCTCAGTCGGGTCATCTGGACACTTTCTTTTTTATAGAAACGTTTCACCCTCCATCCTCCATCCAGTTTCTATAAAAAGAAACTGTCCAGATGACCCGACTGAAAATTATTGGATTTGGTACGTGGATTATTGAGCATGAACTTTCTTGCCATAAAATTCTCAACTGTGTCAATATTAATAGTTTTAACTTTAAACATCTTTAAAATTTACAGCATTGAAATTCATAGTTAATTAAATAAAACTTTTGGGTGTTGTTATTTATAAGAAGCTGACATAGAAATCTCATGGAAATTACTTAAGAATAAAAATAACAATCAATTGCATTACTGTATAAAGTAAAATAGTTTTTGAATGACAAAGTTTTGAATATATTGAATAATGTAATAATTGTTCCATATTTAATCTGTTGTATTGAAGTTTGGGGAAAAGCATGTAAAACTATTACAAACCCTGTTTTTTTTGTTTTGTTTTTAAAGAGCTACAAGAATTATTAGTAGGAAGTGCTATGGTCACCCAACAAATATTTCATCAGTTTAAATTATTAAAATTTTATGATTTGGTTGAACATAGTATTTTACAAGTCATGTATAAAACTGAAAAAAAAATTACCCCCCAAATATTCAATTAAAATTTGTTTAAAGTTATTAAACCCTGAAGGGAATGTAAATGTTTGTAAAACCTCCATTTAGGACTAGTTTGAAGGAGCTGAGTTGTAAATCAGGAAACAGGATTGTGTTGACTTGATATCACCATAAACATTTCTAAAACTATTTATATGTTTTAAAAGATGATTAAATCAAAGTTGTTGGGAAGGTGTGGTGCAGGTGAAGTGAAGGTTGTTTGTTTGTAGTTATTTTGTATTTTTTAAACAAGGGGCAGATATTAAAACACTATTTTCGTCTTTCTGCACATTTTCATTCAGTGTTTTTTCTTCTTCTGATGAATTTGTTTTATTTTGAATTTAAAAAACATGCAGCGCTGCTGGGGCTGTTTGTTTACGTCGTAGTTTCAGGGAAACGTTGGCTCAAACTTTATTGTTCTTCATCTTCTGACTCTCATATTCTATCGAGTGGAAACTCTTCAGATTAAACAAGTTAGAATAGATGTTTCCACCGCTAGTTAGAACGACTTTGTCACGTTTTGCAAAATAAAGAAACCGAGTAGGACTCGCTGCAGATGAGACCTGCAGTTTAACAAAACCGAACTACGTCCACACCTACGAATTAGTCTTTCCTCTCATCAGTGATGTCGTCTCTTTCTCTTCGCTTGTGAAACTTTGTTCAGTCACATTCTGACGGTCATGAGCACTCGTTTGACTCGTTTTGAAGCGAAAACTTAACGCGCTTTGGAGACTAGCTTAGCTTTTAGCCTGCTACCGCTAACGCCTGCTGCTGGAGTGAGCGCTGCGTAACAACGACGTCACCACGCACGTTTTGTGTCACAGCTTTTTCTGTCCGGGCGGGTTGTTGAAGCAGCCGCTCCAACCCGAACAGAAACAGAAAAACGTTGTAAAATCCTATCGAAATATCGAAAATATGCTTAAACTTCATATCATCGTTATTGAATAAAAGTATATCGCGATATTTATCGTTATTGAATTATCGTCCAGCACTATATGAATGCATATGTATGTATACTGTATACAGTATATATTTGTAGATATGGGTATGTTTATTTATGGAAATCTACTGCAAGGTCATGAATATTACTAGTCTTTATGCATGTATGTTTCGTTGCTGTGTTCTGTCATGTGCTTTGCAGGATTGCGGACGGAGGTTGGGTGTGTTTGCCTTGTGCTCTTTTTGTAGATAATTGTTGTTTTGTTGTCTTACTTTCTATCTTTCCTTTCTCTCTATAAAAAAAAATTAACAGTCAACAATAGACAAACATAAGAGAGAAATACAGATTATTATTATTTTTTTTACAAATTAAAACAAAGTAGCAAAGTAGCAAAACATTATAAGGTAGATGTAGAAAATCAAAAACCGGAACATGTCTGCATTGGTTTTTGCCAGGATTCCAACAGATTCTTAAAACCATTTAGACAAGTCAAGGACGAGAGCTTCAGATCTTTTTGTAAGATGTTCCAGGAAACAGGAGCAGAGTAGAAGGCCCTTTTGCCAAGTTCAGTCCTCACTGATGGAACACTGCAGGTAATCATGTCCTGAGAGCGCACACTGTAGCTGCACTCACGCAAAGACATGTAGGAGGAGATGTATGAAGGCAGCAGACCAAGAATTGATTTAAAGATGAAAATGTACCAATGGAAGAGTCTGCGTGAGGTTAATGATGTCCAGTTAACCAGTGAATACAGGGTGCAATGGTGGGTTTGATAATCACAGCCAGTTATGAATCTTATGGTACGTCCACACCTAACAGCGTTTAAACTTCAAAAAAGCTCGTCACGCACTGGACCCACAGTGGTGTCCAGACCAACGCGAAACTGTGGCCGCTGGGTTTGTGGGAGGAGCTTACCGGTATACGGAGTTCCTCACTGCACTACGTCAGGCAAGGAGCTTTTTATTTCTGTCTCTGTAGAGCAGACTTGACTGGTCGTGATGGACTTGTAGCGAACACACAGCTACAATGAGTTTCTCTTCCATAGTCCATGACTCCGCGGGTTTTTTCTGTGTCCCACAAACAATACGTCACATAGTTGCGCAATGCCCGTCCCCTCGTTTCCGCGTCACATAGGGACTCTCCTCCCCCCGACTCTCCCTGATCAACCAATCAGGGAGAGTTGAACGGCGTTTGAATGTTTGAACGGCGAAATCATCAACATGTTCAAGGCGTGCTTTGGAGGCTGACGCGGGTTCACGTGCACGGAAAACGCTTTCCAGCATGCTCAACACGCACGTGACGTGACGCCCGACGCCAAGACGCGGCTGGAGGTGCGTCCCCCATTGACTTTGCATGTAAACTGGACGCTCCTGCCATTGAAACACTGTTAGGTGTGGACGTACCATTAGTGCACCATGATAGACAGCATCCAACATCTGCAGGGTGCTTTTACAAGACATCATGGTGGAATTAAGGGAGGCATGGCATTCTCACCCATTAATCATGACTTGGACATTTATTTTGTACAGTTGTTTATGAATCTAAAAACCAGTCACTAGGGAAAGAGGGAAAAGTTGAAATAAGTTGTTAATTAATCAAATATGAATAAACTTGTCAAAATACTTTTTTAATTCTTCAAATACAAGTGTCGGTGTTCATAAATGTAAAACTCATGCTGACTGTTTACTCTTAAATGCTGCACCTGACTAAATATGTCATCATTACTTCCACCACCATTGAG
>JBBPBX010026476.1:0-27825 GCA_038048925.1 Garcialebias charrua | reverse complement strand
TATATATATGGTAAATGGACTGTACTTACATAGTGCCTTTCTATCTGATCAAGATACTCAAAGCTCTTTACACTACATTCTGTGCCTCATTTACCCATTCATACACCACTCTATGTTAGATTGTATTAATTTCTCTTTCCTCAAAATTATACACACAATACCCCATTATGACAAAGTGAAAAAAGATTTTGAGATTTTTGCAAATTTACTAAAACTAGAAAACTAAGAATTCACACATATAAACACACACACACACATATATATATATATATATATATATATATATATATACATGTATATGGTAAATGGACTGTACTTACATAGTGCCTTTCTATCTGATCAAGATACTCAAAGCTCTTTACACTACATTCTGTGCCTCATTTACCCATTCATACACCACTCTACTAGATCTCTACAAAGCTAATTGAACAAATCATTCTACAAAGAATAATCAGAGCTTTACCACATTCGTACACCGATGGGACACACATCGGAGGCAAAGAGAGGTTCAGTGTCTTGCCCAGGGACACTTCGGCATGTGACTGCTGGTGGATTCGATCCCCCAACTCTTGCATTGGAGAACGTCTGCTCCAACCACTAAGCCACAGCCGCCCATAGTATGTTTGCCCTTTAGTGCGTTCAAAGTGCGTTCAGCACTTTGGTTGGCCTTGTTGCTGTGAGGTGCTTTTTAAATAAAGTGGTATATCGGCAGCACGGTGGCACAACTGGTAGAGCTGCTGCCTCTCAGCGAGAAGGTTGCCGGTTCAAATCCCGGTCCGGGGGCCTTTCTGGGTGGAGTTTGCATGTTCTCCCCGTGCATGCGTGGGTTTCCTCCGGGTACTCCGGTTTCCTCCCACAGACCAAAAAACATGCTTGTTAGGCTGATTGGTGACTCTAAATTGACCCTAGGTGTGAGTGAGACAGGTCCCTCTTGTAAATGAGTCCCCATGACTCAACGAGGCTAGCCTGTATAAATAAAGGTTGAATGAATGAATGAATGAATACTGTAGTATGGTTTACATGAAAACCACTGTCTCAAGTAAGGTTAAATGCCTGAGTAAAGACCAGTTTTTGTGTGACTAGTGTTTGGTTAAGAATAGAGTTTTGATCAACACTAAAGATTGTTGTTTTGGTAAGATCAATGGCCCTCATTCACGAAACTGTTCGTATTTTTATCCTAAATTTCTCCTACTTTTGTTCGTACGAAGCGTTCGTACGAACATGCCACATCAGATTCAACAAACTCTTCTATCCCCAGGAAAAGTGTGTAAACGGGCTGCGTAAATTTAATGGCTCCCACCTGTTCTACCCAGCTGCTCGTGCACGCGAGAGGTTATTTACATAATTCCCACCCCTCAAAACACCATATAAGGATATAGTTTCCTGTCACCGCGAGCAGGAAGTGTCCATTCATTCCGGCTTTCATGCGTCAGAAAACACACAAACGCGGTCTTGACTCACTTTTGATCATAGTTCAGCCCCGGATCTGAGCCGCGCAGACCCACTTCTGATGACCCACTTCAATGCAAGATGCGCGATCCACACAGAATACAGATGACATCTGTGTGCACCCACAGCCAACAGGCAGTTTATATTAAAAATGACATGAAACAACTGTATAAGCTGGTTTCGCTTTTTTTTCCCCCTCTCTGCAGCGGAGCTGTGTGTGTGTGTGTGTGTGTGTGTGTGTGTGCAGCTCAGCAGAGGACCCACTCGTGCGGCGCGCACGGACCATCGGGGGGGGGGGCGCGCCACGAGCGGTGGTCGACGTGGGGCGCGGGGGTGGGAGCCGCGCACCACGCGCGGGGGGCGACGTGGGGCGCGGGGGGGGGGTTTGAAGCCGCTTTATTTTAATTTAACCATTTTGTGTCGTTGCATTTAATTCTTTTCAAACTCAGAATATTTTCTAAATAACGAAATATAAGTTATTAGTGAAGGAAATTCCGTCTGGATGACAGCAGACTGTCTGCTCGTAAATATACGACAGGTCCGGACCACACGTAGATTTTGTTCGTATCTGAAAAAAATCCTAGGATACGAAAACATTGTTGAATGCCACAAATGATCCTAAATCACTCGTACGCACAGTTTAAGAACAAATCTGTGCGTACGAACGGTTCGTGCATGAGGGCTGTCTGGGTAGACGCAGAGGTTGAGGCAAAGACCAGTGTCTGCTAAAGTGTGCTCACTGGGTTTAGACAAGTGTCCACAAAAAGAGTAAAGTCTGAGTAAAGACTTGTGTATGTGTAGAGAGAGTTGTTTAGGCACAACTCAGAGTCTGAGCAGAGATTGATTATAGCAGCTGAGGAGAGAGTTTACACTTTTGTTTTGGGTAAAAACTAGTTTCTGAGCAACAACTAGTGTCTGGTAAACTGTGGTCACTTGGTAAAAACTGGTATTTGGGTAAGACTGTCTGGGGTAAAAAAAAAAAAAAAAAGCTCTAAATGTAGTAGCCTGGTTGTAACCAGACCCTGTCCTTCACTTCGCTGTGAAGTGAAGGGAAATGAGAATTGAGCGGAGCTGTGCAGGAAGGCGAGGGCCAGGCTATCTCCCGCCTCATGTACAAAGACCTGCGTAGATTTCTTACTGAAAAGTCACGTACGGACAAATCCAGAAAAGTGTCCACGCACAAAAAAATCCAGATTTATCAAACTGTGCGTACACCGGAATCCACGCACATTCCTTATGTACAACACAATCAACGTGGAATTCAGCGCACATGAGAGAGTGGCCGACTCCGCCCTTGACACGCCTCCGTATGAATATGCAAAGTCATTCAAATATGCCATGCACGACAGGAATGTCGTCTCTGCTCCATTGCAAATCATGTCGGAACGTGGAAAAAAGAGGAACTTCACGGACTGTGAACAGAAATCACTTCTGAGTGAGGCAGAGAAGCACGGAAAAAGGCTTCATTCGGCACGCACAGTGCAAAACAAACCATCCACTTTTAAATAAGAAGTTGACCAAGCTGATCTAACATGCCTGTATAGCTTAGTGGCGAACGCGCCCGCCCTTCGTCCCAAAGGTCGTGAGATCGACTCCCGCTTGGTACAATGTTTTTTTTTTTCATTCCAGATTTAAAGAACACAGGAAAACTATTGAATGAAACAACAAGAAATAGAACAATACATGAAATGAAAGGAAGCAGACGATTTATTGTTTTGTAAATAGTTTTCATGTGTATTTCAATCTGGAACGAAAAAAAAAAGAAAAACGTTGTACCATGCGGGAGTCGATCTCACGACCTTTGGAACTAAAGGCAAGCGCTTTACCCACTGACCTAAACGTAGGCGTGTTAATACAGCTTGGTTAACTTCTTATTTAAAGAAATTACATCTCATTGTTGTCAATATTGTTGCCACTATCTGGCGCATGCTTTTATATCCACTCATCTAATTGCGTCCATGTGGATGTAATAATCGTTAATCATGTGTGTTTGGTGGGATTTATGATTGTTTTCACATCGTGGACACGGTTTCACAGATCACCTGTAAGTGTCGCCAAAGGAACAATAACCACAGAAACGTGCGTACGCAAGCAGGGGAGCAGCCGTGGATTTCTACGTGGATGCGCAGATATTCCCGTTCATATCAGATTTGATACATACGCCACTTTGCGTGGAAAGTGACGTGCGCACGGTTTTTGTGCGCACGCAAGGTTGATACATGAGGCAGTGTCTTGGGTAAGGACTGGTGTTTGGTTAGAGACAGATGTTTAAGGAAAGACCAGTGTCTGAACAAAGACACTACAAATTCTACATACTGTACTGTATTCTGGTCTGTATTCAGATTGGTGTTCGATGTCTGGCTAAAGCTGAGTGCCTGGTTAAATTCCTGTCTTACTCGGTTTTCTGCATCTTTAGATCTGATTTACGTGGTCTGGCTGTTCTTTGTGGTGGCGGCGTGGAACTGGAACATGTGGCTGATCCCTGTCCGCTGGGCATTCCCCTACCAAACTACTGAGAACCTCCACCTGTGGCTGCTGGCAGACTACACCTGTGACTTCATCTACATTGTCGACATACTGATCTTCCAGCCCAGACTGCAGTTTGTCCGTGGAGGAGATATAGTGGTTAGTGGACACAAAGGAACAGAAGTTTTTTTGGTTTTATCAGCTCAGGAATAGAACCATCAACCTGTTTGAACTGGGTTTTTATATATTTACAGTGTGATAAAAAGGACATGAGGGAACATTACATGACCACCGAGAGGTTTAAGGTGAGAACTAATCTATCCACAGGAAACATCTGTTTTACATAAATATGTATGTTTGTTCTCTTTTTAAATAAACTTCATACAGTATCTTGTAAGAAATCAATATTGAGTGTTTGTGGACCTTTTGATTCAGCTTATTCAAGTCCATGGAGACACAGAACACAGTTATAACAAAGTAGCCTTTTGGATGGCTGTAGTGGTATGGCCTCGTTTACAGCCATACCACCCTGAACTCGCCCGATCTTGGAAGCTAAGAGCAGGGTCAGGCCTGGTTAGTACTCGAATGGGAAACCGCCTGGGAAAACCAGGTGTTGTAAGCTCTGGGGGTCGAGATGGTGTAGAGGTAGAACAGCCGACTTGGGACCAGAGTGTTGCAGGTTCAACTCCCCACCATTCCCACATGTCGTGGTGTCCTTGAGCAAGACACCAATTCCCTAGCTGCTCGCCGGGTGCTGACATAGCTGCCCACTGCTCCACCTGGGTGTATCTCGTGTGATGAGTAAAAGGAGACCACATATAGTTTTTTTAATTTTTAATGGTATTTCTGTGGGCTATCCAGACCATATTCATTCAATTTAATGCACAAAATAATTCTTAGATAATAAAATATCCCCTTTCTAGTTATGCATTTTGACTTCCGTTCTAAACGACCGTTTATGATAATGAGCTTTGAATGCCACGCCCTACAAAAATCTTTTTACATTAACTCCGCCCTCTGAAACAGCCAGTATCTCTAATATGTTGTTGTTTTAAAATTAGCTCTTTTTTAATTACTCATTTGACTTACTGTTAGTGCTACTAGCTTAAGATAACACCGAAAGCCGTCTGCGCGCGCCGCCATTTGCAGCTCCTTTTAGCATTAGCCCACCTCCGAGGGCTAATGTTAGCTCTTCCTCCTCCGGGCGGGCGGTGCTTAGCTCCGCTCGTTGCATGCGGCGCTTTTGGGATCGATCGCTGCTCCAGTCCAGACACACACAAAGTTCACCGAGTGTCTCCAGTTAATTTATCCGTATGAGGCAACCTCTGACCGGACCCCACGGACCTCAAAAGCTATCAGCTCCCAGCAGCTCCCGCCCGCAGATGGTCCCTTCGCCGGCGGTCTGCTCGTTTTATTTCTGCCGGCTGCGCGTTGGGAGCGATCGCTAAAAATTGAACTAAAACGTAAAAATAACAATTATACTTTATTTATAAAGCCATTTAAAACAACCACAGCTGCAACAAAGTGCTGTACACATGAAATTAAGAACATTTAAACAAAAGATGAGATGAAATCAGGAATCAGGTGAGGGGCTGGACTCAGGTTTGGTGTGGGTTGTGGCTGCGGTTTGTGACGTCACAAACCGCAGGAAGTGAGAACGAAGTGTTTCTATCACAGACAAATAAATCTACTTAGAGTAAATAAACCACTGGGTGCATTTCTTTGGCCTTAGGACTGTTTTTTTATGAAGTACATACCCAAAGTTGAGTTAAAAAAAACATTAAAAAGTGAATTTTGAATCTGTGGTCCCCTTTAAATGTAGAGAACTAATTTCTAACTAACTAATTTCGTCATTGTATGAGAACATACAAAGACAATACAGGGAGTCCCCGACTTACGAATGAGTTCTGGACCTACAAGCCGTTCGTAACCCAATTTTGACGTAAGTCGGAACTCAGAACACGTGCGTTTGTAAATCCGGATTTTTGTACGTATGTTGGAACTCAGAACACGTGGCGTTCGTACGTTGCGCCGCACACCCATTTATCAACATGAGAATTGACATGAGACTAAACAAGCGTACATACTTGTCCATGAACATGCACAGAACTTTATTTACAAACGGTTAGCTAACACATTAACCTCATTACACCACACATTCATCTATAAACACAACACGTACTAGCGTTCGGAGCACGTTTGGAAGTCCGGGGTGTCGTAAGTCGAGGGCGACGTAACTCGAGGACTCCCTGTACATAGCTTGTTCATTTGTTCGTTCATTCGTTTGCTTGTTCCTTGGTTCTATGCCTCCAGTGAAGTGTAAAACCCTGCTGCAATTTGGAGCTGGCATCGTCAGCACATCTTCAACTCTTACGTTAGTTTGTGTAATTCTGCAGTGCTGGAGACGATTGACACATCACAGGAGCTCTCCCCTGACAGAAAACATTCAATTCACTTCATTTATAAAGTACCATTTTATTTATTAACCTTTATTTAACCAGGCAAATCCCACTGAGATCACAGATCTCTTTTGGAAGGGAGGCCTGAAGGCAGCCCAACATGCATGTCCTTGGTCTGTGGGACGAAACCAGAGTGTCTGGAGAAAACCCACACAAGCGCGAGAAGAACATACAAACTCCACACAGAAAGACCCCAGGTCTGCAGAGTAGTGAGGTCAACATGGGCCAGAGTTGACTCACAACTGTTACTAATGTTCTAGGTTTGTTTAAAGCTAATACATTTGTTTAATGTGAAGAATGATTCTTATTCTGATGTAAGTTTTGTTGACTGAGCAGATAAATTTGTTTCTTTTTTTGTTGTTGTTTCCAGCTGATGAAAGTTTCTGTTTTCTTCAGATGGACGTCATCAGTCTGTTTCCCATGGAGGTATTTTACCTCGTCGCAGGAGTGAACCCTCTGTTGAGGTTCCCTCGTCTGCTGAAGGTCAGCTGATGTTCCTCAGCCTCATTCAGCTCCACTTCTCTCAGGATGAACAGCTGATCATTGTTTCTTTTTTCAGTATGTGGTTTTCTTTGAGTTTAACGACAGAATGGAGGCTGTCATGAAGAAAGCGTACATCTACAGGTGAAGAACAACACACACACACACACAAACAGAGTTCTGGTTTCCCTGTTCCAGTAGGTTGTTCAGTTTATTTGTTTTTTTCATCTCAGACAAATACACCAGACATTTGGTTTTTGTTTGTTTGTGGTCCAAGCCCACAGAGGGAAGAACTGTAACTGGATTATGCTTAAACTTTTGTTAAAATCCACAGTTTTCCACAAGATTTTTTGCTAACAAGACATACAGAACACAAACATGGGCAAAAACAACATGCAGTTCTGTCATGAGCTATGCTTAGTTTGAACCCAAGTGCAGGTAGGACTCTAGGAACTCAGGAGTAAATGAAATAAGATTTATTTAAATAAACCAAAAGGCAACCAAAACTCACACACAGAGCGTAACAAGGAGACACGCAGGAAAACGGACATGACGCCTTACTGGATAATCAACGGACAGGGGAACAATAAAGAAATGCAGAATATATGGAGGGGATAAACACAAACACCTAGGGAAGGACAACAGGTGACCGAGGCAGGAACTGATTACAAGAGGGAGAAACCCTGAAGGCAGGACAGACTACACAAGAATCACAAAACACAAATCACACACAGATCCTCTCTCATACATTTCACTCTGCCTTTGGAGACAGAGATCAACCTAAAATGAAGATAAATTAAATAAGATCTTGTCTTTAGGATGGACAATACTTTGTGGTGCTCACTGAAGGCCTTTTGTCTTCACACTGATTCACCTCACAAAGTATTTCCATTTTATTACACATTAACCAAAAAAGTCCATGCTCAATAATCCAGGTATACAATCCAACAATTTTCAGTCAGGTCATCTGGACAGTTTCTTTTTTTTTGTGCTGAAACGTTTCACCTTCCATCCAGAAGGCTTCATCAGTCAAGGAAACACACAACACAAAACTGATTCTTCCCCCAACAGCTTACTCCAAAGTGGAACAAACCAGTTCTGTTGGTGCTAAGATGGTCTCTTTGGCACGCCCCCTCCTCTGGTGCCGGCCCTCTCCCTCATCGACAGTCATGTCAAACTGGTTCAAAATCATCTTAGCACCAACATAACTTGTTTGTTCCACTTTGGAGTAAGATGTTGGGTGAAGAATCAGTTTTGTGTTGTGTGTTTCCTTGACTGATGAAGCCTTCTGGACAGAAGGTGGAACATCTCAGCACAAAAAACGAAACTGTTCAGATGACCTGACTGAAAATTGATGGATTACACTTTAACGTTTCTGATGCTGGCAGGCAGTTATTTACAATAATATAATGATATGTTAACAGTTCTTTTCAACCTTTATTTAGGCAGGTTAATCCCACTGAGGCTTGAGGACTCATTTACAAGAGAGACCTGATTTTAACAAAGAATGATGACAACAGTGACAACAATAGACTTTCCTTTGACAATCAACAATAGACAATCATACGAGAGGCATACATTTTTTTAAAAAGTTTAAAAAGATGTCAAAGCAGCAAAACAGATAGATTATAAGGCAAATGTAGAAAAATAAAAACAGGAACAAATCTGCATTGGTTCTTGCCAGGAGTCCAACAGATACAACATTTAGAGAAGTCAAGGTCGAGAGCTTCAGATCTTTTTGTAAGATATTCCATGAAGCAGGAGCGGAGTAGGAGAAGGCCCTTTTTCCAAGTTCAGTTCTCATTGACAGAACACTGCAGGTAATCATGTCCTGAGAGCGCACGCTGTAGCTGCACTCACACAGAGACATGAAGGAGGAGATGTATGAGGGCAGCAGACCAAGAAGTGATTTAAAGATGAAAATGTACCAGTGGAAGAGTCTGCGTGAGGTTAATGATGTCCAGTTAACCAGTGAATACAGGGTGCAGTGGTCTATCGTTGTTGCTGTTGTCATCATTCTTATTTAAGGAAACAGAACATATGGGGCAATGTTATTCATAAAAATGTGTTGAAGAAAGAATCTTATACGTATTAGCTTGTATATACCATACCCTATCATTTTATTTATAGAGCACTTGAAACAGCAACATGGCCAACCAAAGTGCTGTACAAACAGAAAAACAACAGGCAACACATAAGCAACATACAAAATGAAGTAAAATCAGAATATAGACATAAAATCTTCACAGATAATAAATATGAAGACTACCGGTAACCTTTGTGAAACCAACATGTTCAAGCACAGATCATCTGGTGTTGAAAGCTACGGAATAGTAGTGGGTTTTTAAACAGGATTTGAAAACTGAGAGGGAGGGGGCCTGTCTGACGAGCAGAGGTAACTCGTTCCAAAGTCTTGGTCCTGCAACAGAGAAGGCCCTGTCACCTCTGCATTTAAGACGAGTTCCTGGAACTATGAGAAGTAACTGGTCCACTGACCTCAGAGAACGTGGTAGGACATACGGCTGTAGCAAATCAGAGAGATGGGGGGGGGGACTGTTCAGTGATTTGTAGACATACAGGAGGATTTTGAACTGGATTTGAAGATGAACCGGTAACCAGTGCAGGGAGGACAAGACTGGTGTAATGTGCTCTCTTTTGCCTGTACTGGTTAAAAACCGGGCTGCTGCGTTCTGAACCAGTTGTAGTCGTGCAATGGTGGTCTGATTGATACCAAGCAGAAGTGAATTGCAGTAATCAAGCCTAGATATAATAAATACATATATTACTGTCTCCAGGTTATTTTTGGACAATATGGGCTTCAGCTTAGACAGACACCTCAGCTGGAAAAAAACATGATTTAACAATCATGTTTACATGACTGTGAGTTTCATGGAAGGATCCATTATCACTCCCAGATTTGTGACTTTTTGTTTTTCAGACAGGGCTAGAGCAGAAAGGTTGATGCAGTGGTTCATGATTGTGTCGTTGGGAGGGAACAACATGACTTATCAGTGTATATCAGTGTATATAAGTGTATATGAGTGTATATCGGTGTATATCAGTGGACCAACAGCACAATGCCAAGCTGTGAAACTGCAACATCATGGAAAAATCATCTACCTATGGCAGCAAGTTGTCTGATCAGAATAAACTTAAAAATTTCTACAAAGAACAAAAAAACATTCAGAGTCCTGAGCATGGATTGACCCCTGACCCTTGATTAGCCCTGTCTGTCTCATCTGCCATCATCTAAACAAGATTCTGAAAAATTATGAAACCCTGAAGAATGCCAACTTGTATTTATATTTCACTTTCTCTCTGTTGTTGTTGTTGTTGTTGTTGTTGTTGATGATGATGTTCATGATGATGATGATGATGATGATGATGATGATGTTCATGATGTTCATGATGATGATGATGATGATGATGATGATGATGATGATGATGATGATGATGATGATGGTGTGTGTCAGGGTGATCCGGACCTCCACCTACCTGCTGTACTCTCTTCACATCAATGCCTGTCTCTTCTACTGGGGTTCTGACTATGAAGGACTGGGATCCACCAAATGGGTCTACAATGGAGAAGGCAATGCGTAAGAACTCAAGATCTCATTCACACTACAAGAACACAAAGCTGCAGTGACCAGTTATTCTAGAACACCCCAGGAGTTCTGCAGATTTATGTGATTTTATACAATAATGCTGTGAGACGATGAGTTGATGATCTGACGTGGTTCGGCTCATATTTTATGCACAGGGATCTATACTCAAGGTCTGTCTTCAGGCTTCTGTCCTCAGGGATCAATATTCAAGGTCCTGTCCTCAAGCTTTTACCCACAAGTTTCTGTCCTCAGCATTCAAACTCTGGACAGTGGTTAGAGTGGAAGCCTCAAACCAAAAAGTCCAGTATACAGCAAACCCCCTACTTACGTACGAGTTTGGGACATAAGAACTGTTCGCAGCTCGATTCTGCCGTAGCTAGGGGGTGAAAATAGCGTCCCGTTCGTAGGTCCTTATTCCGTTCGTAGCTCGCGGAAATACCGCTAACTGAGCGTCGCGCACACATTTAAGCATGTACAGTAGTGTACTGTAATGTTAAACATTGCTATTCACATTTACAGAATAAATAAAAATATAATTTCTTACTTTGAGATGGTCAAAGCCGACATCTTAGGTTGCCATGCGTTGTTGTTGTCGGGCCGAGCAGCGCGGCGGCCGGCGAGCAAACCACGGCAGCTGCTCGAGGCCTGTGTTAGCTTCTGCTAGCCAGGCCATGAGCTGGTGTTGGAGCGGCGGTGCGGCGCGATCGGCGATCAATCTGCAGCTGCTGCTCCAGCCTGAGACGTCCACAGAGCTCACAGAGCGATTCCAGATACAGGTACTGTAGTAATTTATCCATGAGGCAATCCTGGAACACACACAGTCCTCACATGGGGCTGCCGGGATGACCGCGGTAGTCCTAAAATGGCTGCCAGGCATTTCCTGTCGGACAGGAAGTTGCGCAATCATAAAAATAAAGACTATTTTATTAAAAAATATTATTTATAAAGCCTTTAAAACAACCACAGCTGCAACAAAGTGCTGTACACATGAAATTAATAACATTTAAACACAAAAAAAAAATATATATATATTTTTTAAATATTTTATATTAAATTATTAAAATATGATACGTTCGTAGGTCCGAGCGGCCGTAGGTCGATGGAGTCGTAGGTAGGGGGTCACCTGTAGTCTAAAAAAGGCAGTGGAGTACTGGCAAACCCTTTTTTTTTAATCTCAGAACAGTTCTGAATAGATTTAGGCAGCGATTCAAGGATTTTTTTTTTATTGTCACACCAGTTCACATTTGCATGTTTATGGTATGAAATTTGGACTCAGGTCCCAGATCAAGAAGCCTAACAATTAACAAATAAATAAATACAAAAGAGTATAAAGAGTCAGTCTCTCCACCATCACAGACATCTACACCTCCAGATGCAGGAAGAGAGCCACCTGCATCATGAAGGACCCCACTCACCCAGCACACACACTTTTTTGCCCAACTCCCCACAGGAAAAAGGTTGAAGAGCATTAAGTGTACGGTACTTTGTAGAACCACTAGACTAAGGAACAGCTTCTACTCTGAGACTGTTAGACTCATGAATCTCTAACCAGAATAATCACTGTGAAAAAAAATCACATCAGGTTGCTGCTGATCTGTTTCAAGTTGCTGCTGATCGGTTTTCATGTTGCTGTGTTCGTTTGTGCCCATCTGCTCATACAGGCTCATGTTCGTGCTGCTGTTCGAAGTAATGTTTTTGGGCTACTAGTGCTTAGTGTATTTTTAGTTGTTTTTCTTAGTTCATATCTTAGATCTTATTACTGTTTTTCTTTTACATTTTACATATTGGATGTAACTGGGACCCTGTGCACATAATCTCGTTCCATCACATGTACCACATGTGGTGCAAATAACAATAAAGAATCTCTGACTCTGACTCTGATAATAAATCAAGTTAAAAGATGTAAGATGAAGCTGAATTAAATGCAGCTCGAGTTCATCAGTCTGACAGCTGCAGGGAAGAAACTGTTTCAGAGCCTGGTGGTCTTGCTCTGAATGCTCCTCAGCCATCTGCTTGAGGGGAGGGGCTGGAAAAGATTGTGTGCAGGATGAGTGGAGTCCTTTGTGATGCGGAGCGCCCTACCCCTTCATCGTGAAGTGTAGCGGTCCGAGGTGATGGGAAGGCTGCTCCCCGCAGTCTTCTGTGCAGCCTCTGCAGAGTGATCCTCTCAGCAGCAGTGCAGCTGCTGTGCCACACGGTGATGCAGTTGCAGAGAACGCTCTCTACCACACATCGATAGAAGCTTCTCAGGACAGAGCTCCCAAGTCCAGCTCTCCGCAGCTTCCTGAGGAAGTAGAGATGCTGGTTGGCCTTCTTCATCAGACAGGAAGTGTTGGCTGTCCAGGTGAGAGCACTGGCTATGTGCACCCCCAGGTACCTGTAGCAGGAGACCACCTCCACAGCTGCTCCTCCGATGTGTAGGGGATGAAGAGCATCCTTGTCCCTTCTGAAATCCACCACCATCTCCTTGGTCTTCCTCACACTGATGCAGAGATTATTGTCTCTGCACCACTGCACCAGGTGTTCTACCTCCTCTCTGTATTTGGACTTATCACTGGTCGTGATACGTCCCACTACTGCTGTATTGTCCGCAAACTTCACTATATGGCAGCTGGGGTGTCGAGCAGTCATATGTCAGCAGAGTGAACAGGAAGGGGCTCAGCACGCAGCCCTGGGGCAAGCCAGTGCTGGGGGTGATGGAGGAGGAGACAATGTTGTGGATCCTGAAAGTCTGAGGTTTATTGGTCAGGAAGTCCAGGAACCCGTTCCCCTCGTGGGACTCCGTCTAAGAAAGGAGAGCTTCTGCACCAGGGTCTGTGGGATGATGGTGTTAAAGGTTCAGGAGAAATCCAGAAAGAGCAGACGATGTAAGAATTTCTGTTCTCCAGGCGGGTGAGGGCTGTGTGGTCCACCAATGAGATAGCGTCAACAGTGGAGTGGTTCCTCCTGTAGGCGTACTGATGCGGGTCCACAGTGATGACGATGGAGTCTTTGATGTGGGTCATGACCAGTCTCTCAAAGCACTTCATGACTACTGATGTTAAGGCTTTAGGTCGGTAGTCATTGAGGCCTGTCACTGTGGAACACTTGGGGACAGGGGCAATAGTGGCGGACTTAAAGCAGGTGGGGACAACTGCCATTGAGGTATTGAAGATGTCTGCCAACACCTCAGACAGCTGGTGTGCAGTCCTTCAGTACCCGCCCTGGGATGTTGTCTGGGCCTGCAGCCTTATGGGGGTTGATTCCCTGGAGGGTCGTCCTCACATCTGCTGTGGTCACACAGAGGCGTTTGTTACTGGGTGGTGGTAAAAGTCTGGTGCTGGGGGCTGGGGGTGTTAGGATCATCAAAGTGAGCATAGAACTTATTGAGTGCATCTGGCAACGAGGGGTCCCTTGGGTATTGTGCATCCCTGATGTTGTAGTTCGTAATGCACTTGATGCCCTTCCACATGCACTGGGGTTCGTTGGTGATGAAGTGACCCTGAATTTTCTGGGTGTATGTGGCTTAGGATCTTGCAATGCCTGCAGTCAGTCTTTTCCCTCACCTCTCAGAGTGCTGATGCCTCACCTGTCCTAAACACAGTGTCCCTATCTTTCAGCAGAGCTCTCACCTCAGCATTCAGCCAGGGTTTCTGACAGAAATTCTAGCACCACAAAAATATAACAATAAAAATTAAAATTCCTGGACCTCCTCAGCATGACTAAAAGGTTTTTCTATTGGTCCATCTACTTATCTGGGTGTTCAGTGGATCTCCACTCTGCAGTTTTTGGGCCATCTTAAAATTACTCATCTGCTTAGAAAACAGTAAACATTAAATTGTTTGTTTATGTTTATGTTTATTAAATTTGTTCATTTTTTTACAAAAGAAACAATACAAGACAATCTCATAAATGATTGTGTACAAAATGTAAAAAAATGAAAGGTAGCAGAAAGAAGAATAAATCTTATTATATCTGCCCCTTACTTCCAACAATCAGATTAAACAACAATAATCAACCATGTAAACAATAATAATCTTCAACCAACTTTTTCCAACAATCAGATTAAACAATAATAATCTTCAGCCAACAGTACAAAATGACTAACTCTTTCTAATTTTCTAACTAATACAATACACATTACGCTATTTCATATATTTTTTTAACACATTTGTTTTGATCATTTTCTTAAATGTAAACATTGACTTGGCATTTTTAACTACATTCTCCAAGCCATTCCATAATCTAATTCCCTGGATTGAGGTAGAACGTCCCTTCAAACTAGTTCTGAATTGTGGTTTTACAAACAACTCTGTCCCCTTAAGATTATAACAACTTTGTCTTTTAACAAAGTGCATTTGGATATTTAAAGGTAATGCATTATTTTGAGCTCTATACATAACTGATAAAATATTATAGTCTACCAAATCATGGAACTTCAATAACTTTAGTTGATAAAATAATGTACTTGATGGATGACGGTAATGCTTTCTAGTGATAATTCTTACGGCTCTTTTCTGTAATACAAAAATAGGTTTTGTGATTGTTTTACACGCATTCCCCCAAACATCAATACAATAGATTAAGTGTGGAACAATGATTGTGTTATACAACAAATACAGAGCTTTATCATTCAATAGGTCTCTGACTTTGTACAGTACTGCAATCGATTTAGCTATTTTTATTCTTACAGAATTTATGTGTTGTTTCCATGTCAGTTTGTCATCAATGATAACACCCAAAAACTTCACCTCACTCACTCTACAAATCTCAACATCCTCAATTTTGAGTGGAACATCAACAGTTTTCTTTTTATTACCGAATATCATGTAATTAGTTTTTTCTAGATTTAATGATAATTTATTTATTTTAAACCAAGTTTGTATCTTGACAAATTCTGTCTTTATCAATTCCAACATTTGTTCTATATCTTCACCTAAACAGAAAAAAGTGGTATCATCAGCAAAAAGTACACATTTAAGGAGTCCTGACACATTTACCAAGTCATTCACATATAAAATAAAAAGCTTTGGTCCAAGTACAGAGCCTTGGGGAACTCCACATGTGATATTACAGAGGTCAGATCTTACATCATTTATTTGTACAAATTGTTTTCTATCTTTTAAGTAGCTAGATACCCACTGTAATGCTGGTCCTCTAATACCATATTTGTTCAGCTTTTCTAGGAGAATGGTGTGATCAATAGTATCGAATGCTTTTTTTAAATCAACAAAAATACTGATACAATATTGTTTTTGATCGACAGCAGTAGTTTGTGGTTTATCAATTTATCAATTGTGGTTTATTTATGTGATTACTGTCAACATTTGTAGACCTCCAGGCAATAAAACACAATACCCTGATGCATGCTCAATAATCCAGGTATAAAAATCTTAGAAAGCTAAGTCTGGTCCTCTGGACATAAAAAAAAAGCAACAAAAAAAATTGTAGAAACGTTTCGTCTTTCGTCCGAAAGACTTCCTCAGTCTGAGGTGCTGTGTTCAGCTCAGTCTTATAAATAGCACCCTCTCACAGTGTTATACAACCAGTTGGCTGATGACAGCTGAAACCAGCTGCTCACATACCATACCATATTTATTTATAAAGCACTTAAAAATACAGCAGCAGCCGTCCGAAGTGCTGTACAAGAATAAAAACAAGCACAAAACAATAAAAACAATCAATCTCAATCATATAAATATCAGAACATCACAAGTAAAATAATACAACAATAAAACAGAGATGTGAACTCATTCTGGTTTAAAAGCCAATGAAGTTCTGGTTTGAAAGCCAATGAATTCTGGTTTAAAAGCCAATGAAAACATATGTGTTTTTCACATGATCAAGGAGGACCATCAGCCTAACGATGGATCGTTAGCACCCTGATGGTTGTTTGCTATTCACAGAGGGCTGAGTGATACTAGCAATAACAGCATTGTGTAATAAAACACAATGTTACAAGAACGCTTCAAGTCATGATTAAAAGTTATCTTATAAATCCATCAGATTAAACTGAATATCATTTTTCTAATAAAACCCTCATTTTTTACTTTTATAGTTACATCCGTTGTTACTACTTTGCTGTGAAGACCCTGATCACCATTGGAGGACTGCCGGACCCCACCACCGTTTTTGAGATCTGCTTCCAGCTCATCAACTACTTTGTTGGTGTCTTTGCTTTCTCCATCATGATTGGCCAGGTCAGTCTAAGACCAGCTCATTTACAGTTGTAGGTCTGGACTCACCAGGTTCCCACCTGGTTTTGCTCAGATTTCTTTGTTTTTTTTAGATGAGAGATGTAGTTGGAGCAGCAACTGCAGGGGAGAACTACTACCGAGCCTGTATGGACAGCACCGCCAAATACATGAACTCCTACAGCATACCCCGTGAAGTTCAGAACCGCATCAAGACCTGGTATGACTACACCTGGAAGAGCCAGGGCATGCTGGGTAAGGAACCGGACCCAAACTCGCCCGCACTGTTTGGTCTGTAGAACATGTGGTCTTCTCAAAGCAAGGTGGAACTCATTTAAGTTAAATCAGTTAATCTTTTTTCCTGTCACACCAAAAAAGTCCTCTTTTTACAGAAATATTTAAAACTGGTAATTCCTTGATGCACTGCACATCACACACCTTCCATAATGCCAGAAGTTTAGACTGGGATCATTTTATGTTGAGAAATGATGGAGCTGGAACAATCTCTTGTAAATGACAGGTCATGATGTGTTGGTGTTTGAAATACAGTATATGTTGGGGATAACACTCGGCTACAGCCACAACAAATTTAACTCAGTATTGGTAAGGTTGTTGTGTTAATGTCCATTTTTGTGTTTTTACTAAAGCTGACTAGCTGTGGCGTTGATAGTAAATGTTAGTGAGTTTTAGATTTACAGTCAATAGTTGTCCCCCATTCATCTGTCTGGCCATCTGTCCATGTTGTGATTGGAATAACTTAAAAATAAGGCAGGTACCATTTTCCATTTTGGTGTGTGGCTGCATCTCGGCATAAGAAAGGTCACTATCAAAAAATTGGGTTGCTGAATCAAAATCCAAAATGACCAGCACCATGTGTAAACAGGTCACCCACTCATTTGAGGAAACTCTGCTTTTATTTGCTAAACAAGCCGCTAGGGGGCACAAGCTAGTGTATCTTTTGTACCAGCCCCAAGCCTGGGGAAACAGTAGGGGTTGTGTCAGGAAGGCCATTGGACTTAAAACAAACACACAGCCGCAAAAATCTTCAACCTTTCACCTGGCGGCCGCATTTGGACTCAGGGTTTGTCTTTTTTGACTGAAAATGTTTGGTGTGAAGAACCCCTCTTTTCCTGGACACATCGTGGTGACTGAGGGGCTTCTTGTGCAGATGAACAGGAGCTGTTGGTGCAGCTGCCTACTAAGATGAGGCTGGACATTGCCGTGGACGTCAACTACTCCATCGTCAGTAAAGTGGCCCTGTTTCAGGTCAGAACCATGAAACAAAACCATAAGTTAATGGTTCTGAGCCAGGAGGCAGGAACTGAACTGTCTGCGTGTGTTTCAGGGCTGCGACAGGCAGATGATGTTCGACATGCTGACCAGGCTCAAGTCCGTTGTATACCTGCCTGGAGACTTTGTGTGTAAGAAGGTGAGAACCCATGGTAAGGTGTGTTCAGGTGCTGCTGAGCTGGAGCCAGCCTTCTCATGGACCGTGTGTTTCAGGGGGAGATCGGCAGAGAGATGTACATCATCAAACAGGGGGAGGTTCAGGTGGTGGGGGGTCCAGATCTGCAGACGGTATTCGTCACCATAAGAGCCGGCTCAGTGTTCGGAGAGATCAGGTGAGACCAGTTTCCTGTGGTCTTGGAGGCTGCATGATGAACAGGAACCAGTCTCTCCAACAAAAACCCTGAGACAAAAAAGGATGATGAGACCTGATCATGATGGATTTTTTTTATGATGCTACACAAAGCTAAAGAAACGATTCACAGTGGTTTTGCAGCTGCAGGTCTAGCATTATGTTTAAGAAAAATGTTTTTTTAATAACTAAAAAAAGTGTCAGAAAAATCTCCTCAGCTTTAATTTTGTGTAAATATTTCGAGTCAGACTTTATTATTGTTTTTTTGTTGTTGTTTTTTACAAAAATGTTTATAGGAGCTTTTTTTTCTCTATCGTCGATCAGTCTGCTTGCAGGAGGTGGAGGAAACCGGCGAACAGCCAACGTGAAGGCACATGGATTTGCGAACCTCTTCATCCTGGATAAGAAGGACCTGGCAGAAATCCTGGTTCATTACCCCGAGTCTCAGAAACTCCTGCGGAAGAAAGCAAAGTAAGACAAATGCGGAATAATCCAGATCCCTATTAAACTAAAGAAAAATTATTTGGGGTTTCTGTTTAAATTAATATGATCACTATAAACATATCAAGGTCAAGGTTATTTATTGTCATTCACATCACATGTGGTACATGAGGTGGAACGAAATTGGGTCCCAGTTACATCCAACAAAAGCAAAAATATAAGGATCTAAGATATAAACTAAGATATACGCTAAACAAACTGATATGCGGTAGTCACTAATAGTGCAAAACAATACACTGAACAACCGTAGCACAAACATGAGTCTTTGTGGGTGGATGAATACGAATTAATGAAAACAGCAGCGTGAAATAATCAGCAGCATGGATAATCAGCAGCACATATCAACAATCAAAGCTGCATTACAGTGATTTATTTTATTTTTTCACAGTAATAATCCTGATTAGGGATTCTTGAGTTTAACAGCTTCAGGGTAGAAGCTGTTCCTCAGACTAGTGATTCTGCACTTAATGCTCCTCAACCTCCTTCCTGAGGGGAGCGGGGCAAAAAGTGTGTGTGCTGGGTGAGTGGGGTCCTTCATGATGCAGGTGGCTGGACACTAAATAGGGCAAGAAGTACTTGTACTGATTGACGAGACAGAGGGACCAGGCTGGAAAGAATGTGCAGCAGGTTAAAGTAAAGTAGCACTTTGAGATTTTTGTTAATGAAAAGTGTGTTACAAATTAAATGCATTATTATTATTATTATTATTATTATTATTATTATTATTATTATTATTATTATTATTATTATTATTATTAAGTAAAGTAAAGTGCTATGTGTTGTCATCATTGTATGTTCCCATACAATGGCAAAATTTCTCACACCTGAGATATACCCAGTTGGAGCAGTGGGCAGCTATGTAAGCACCTGGGGATAATTAGGGATTGGTTGTCCTGCTCAGAGACCCCACGACATTTGGGAATGGCTGGGGATTGAACCTGAGGCTTTCAGGTCCTGATTCGGCTGCCCTTCCTCTACCCCATCTCAGCCCCATCTGTTTTAGGCTTGAGATAGGAATGGTAATGTTCTAACAAGAGAGGAGAGCGTGATGGGAAGATGTAAGGAGTACTATGAGGAGCTAATGAATGAAAGAGAAAGAAGAGTTGATGTCCTATTTCAATAAAAAGATTATTTCAATTCTAAAAACCTTGGCCCAAATACTGCCCTCAGTATACATGTTTATGTTGAACTCCCCCTCCCTCCCTCCCACCCTCCCCTTCTCTGTCTTCTCCCTCTCCTCTGCTGATGAAATTTCTGACATTATTACTAGCAAGTCTAAGTCCTCCTCCTGTCAGTGTGACCCATTTCCCACAGTTCTTGTTAAATCCTGCCTCCCGTCTCTGCTCCCTATCATCACTATCTTCCACTCATTCCTAACCTCTGGCATTGTTCCCACAGCTTTAAATCTGCTGCCATTACACCCATCATCAAGAAACCAGGTCTTAACTCTACCAACTTCAGTAATCTTCGTCTGATCTCTAATCTACCCTTTATTTTCAAGGTTCTTGAAAAAGTTGTTGCTAGTCAACTTCACTCTCACCTATCCAGCAATTTTTTTTATTATTATTATTTTTTTTCTTCTTTCGGCTTTTTTCCCTGCGTTAGGGGTCACCACAGCGATCTAGTCGCACGAAGATTTGGCAGTTGTTTTTACGCCGGATGCCCTTCCTGACACAACCACAGACCACCGAGCAACCACAGCCCTCTGTGTGGAGTAGAGAGCTGATATCTAGGGTTCCCGGGGGAGCAGATGGTGTGGGTTAAGGGCCTTGCTCAAGGGCCCAGAGTGGGGCAGATGAGGGTGGAGACAGGTGTGACCGCTTCACTTATCCCACCCACATCTTTGATGTTGTCGGTACCGGGGCTTGAACCAGCGATCTTCCAATCACAAGCGCACCTTCTTAACCTCTGCGCCACCACTCCCACAAGTGGTGAATTATAAATGTTATTGCTCACCTATCCAGCAATAACATTTATAATTCACCACTTGCTCTTCTCAAGGGCGGGACGTCTCCTCTCGGTCTCCACTTTGTTTTTGCTTTGTCTTCTCTGTGAAACTGTCTGAGAGCCTCTCTTCTACAAAATCTTCAGAATCATGACTATGGACTTCAATTTTGGTCAGTTGGTCCCTCAACACAACTGATCAAATTTCGTCAACAAGACAGGCTGTAGGCAAGCCGATTTACCCTGTTGGCATGCACATAGCTGGATATCTCATCGACTTGGAAGACTTGATGATGTGTCTATCTCTCCTGTCATCTGTGGATCTTAATGACGCATATTTAATTGGATTTATGATAACTGGTTCCTGCTTTTTGGATTCAGCTGGTTCCTGGTCTATCAACACACAAGGAAGACGTTGGCAGCTAATCTGGACCTGGTCAGGCTGACTGCCTTACATGGTGGCTTGGTTCATGTCTCGAGAAACCAGACTTTTGGTTGAACGGATTAGATCTTGGGGATTTTCTGAGGCTCGTTCCATTTGCTATGGTCATTTTAATTTGGACATTTTCGGAAGCGAGTGAACGGACACAGACTGAAGGTAGATGTCATTAAAGTTCTGCCTGTTCCCAAAACAATCGTGTTTATCTGAAATTTGGCTCACTGACTGGCCTTGACAGGCCGTCTTATCTCAACATGCCTGCTGAAGTTTTGTAAACTTGACACCCATTCCAACCCTTCTGCTGAGGAATTCCACTAACTTTCAGAGAAGCCCAGCTGAATAAACATTCTGTCATCATTTCAGGACTCTGGATTTGACTCTGGCTCCGTCCTCGGCAGCTACCTCCCCCCCCCGAGTGTGCACAGATCTCCATGAACTGAGTGATTCTATCTGAACTCTGCAATATGGGCTGGCATGCTCACCGCCTTTGAGTCCCCCTCCCCCGCCCTCTGAGTAATGTCGGCGTCATTATGTGCTTGTGCGTGAGATTTTTTTCATTACCACATTTTTGACCTTCAGAGGTCAAAAATGTGTTAGGAATTTTTTTGTCTCCAAACCCTATGTGTTATTTTTCACCACTTTTATTGTCTGTCCAACAGATCTCACTTGTAAATGAGTCTTCGAGGCTCAATGTGACTTATCTGTTTAAATAAAGGTTGAATGAATGAATAAAGAGTTTCAATCTTGTTTTCACCTCCACCATAGCACCAAAGCAGCTCTAATAAAAAATACTAATGACCTTCTTCTTGTTGCTGACTCTGGTCTTCTGTCCATCCTCATTCTACTTGACCTAAGTTCTGCCTTCAACACTATCTGTCATTCTATCCTTGTAGGGATCTGCACCTGCCCTGCTCTATGCAGGTAGTTAATGACTCTCAGGTGCTGCATATTGGGTTTAATTATAGACTCTCCTTTATATACAGTACTGAGCTCTCCTGCATCTCAGGCAGTGAGCATTAGGTGTCAAGCTGCACCTTCACGGTCGTCTCCTAGTGCCTTGGTATTTTGTGTATTCCCTAGTATCGCTGCCTCGACAGCATCATGTTTATTGTTGCCTTTTTGTGATTAAAACACCTTTTTGTGACTTTGTTGGAGTCCTGCTTGCATTTTGGCCTTAACCAACACCCAATTGTGATAGAATGCTCCCCTCCAAGAGACCCTCCGCCCAGCAAACAGCTCCCCATTTTTGAGTGTTTTTCAAAGGAAACAGAAAGGACTATGCATTGTGAGAGAAGCGAGTGGGACAGGAGATCGTCTTGCTCTTACCTGGCACACTCCATGACGGCTTCCACGCCCTTGATGTTTCCTGCTCCTGAGATGGAAAACCTGGCTCCTGATTTACCACCACTGGAGGATCAGATGACTCATCCCCACCTTCATGGTATAACAATCCTCCATATTACACCTGCGGACAGGGTCAAAACCAGGAGGGCCCTCTTCGATGAGGTACTGAAAATCTGGACATGCTTTTCTGTGTTCTTCCATACACCTGCTGACTGGGAGATCCTTGCCTATGCCCAGAGGAAGAAGGTTGAGATTGACCCCCTTGAGCTTCACGTACACTCTGACAAGGTTGAAACCATTGAACCTCTTGCTCCGCCACCAGTGGTCTTCACTGCTGCAGCCCCTGTGGCCGTTTCCAGACCTGCCACTGTATCCGTAGTTTTTACAGCTCCTGCAGCCCCTGATGAGTCCACATCCTCGGAGGGTCACACATCCTCAGTAGTTCCTATGTCAGCGGCTAGTCCTGCTCCCCCGGTTCTGGCGGCTACTCCTGCACTCCTCATAATGACAAATGCTCTCATGGTCCCTGTGCTGGCAGCTCCTCCTGTGGTCTCTGCGCCAGCTGCTGATGTTCCTCTTCTGGTTTCTGATTTCCGCTGCTCCTGCCACTCCTGGGGTCATCGTGTCAGCCGCCGTTGCCGCTACTCCTGTGACTCCTACATCAGCCGCTGGTGCCGCTCTTCCTGTGACTCCTGTGTCAGCTGCCGCTGCCGCTCCTCCTGTGACTCCTGCATCAGTCGCCGTTGCCGCAGCTCCTGTGACTCCTGCGTCAGCCGCCGCTGTCGCTACTCCTGTGATTCCTGCTTCTGCTGCTGCTGCCGCTCCTGAGGTTACAGCGTCAGCCGCCAAAACTCTTCCTCTGGATCCTGATTCCACCGTTGCTGCCACTCCTGAGGTCACCTTGTCAGCTGCCACCACTCCTCCTTTGGTCATTGCATCTGCCACTTCTGTGATTCCTACACCGACTGCTACAGTCTCTATGTCGTCTGCAGTCTCTTTGGCCTACACGTCTGCTACAGAACTCTGCCCTGGCGATAGACAGTTTCTAGGCCACACACCTGGGTTCTGCCTCGGTGATGGATGGTTTCCAGGCCGCCCGCCTGAACTTGACCTGTGATCTGGATGGTCTCGGGGACGCCCACCTGAACTTCTGTTATGCATATATTCAGAGCCGCTCCTAGGTTGTTTGTTTTGGTGCCCTCCAGCCTTTAGTTTATTTCTCCCACCGCCCACCCAAGTTGGGTTGTGGTATTTTAGAACGTCAGAAGCCGTTCATTAGAGGGGGGCATACTGTAAGGATCTGCACCTGCCCTGCTCTATGCAGATAGTTAATGACTCTCAGGTACTGCATATCGGGTTTAATTAGAGACTCTCCTTTATATACTGAGCTCTCCTGCATCTCAGGCAGGGGAGCATTAGGTGTCAAGCTGCAGCTTCATGGTCATCTCCTAGTGTTTTGGTATTCAGTGTGTTTCTTATGTATGTAAGTAGTATCGCTGCCCCGACAGCATCATATGTTTATTGTTGCCTTTTTGTGATTAAAACCCTTTTTTGTGACTTCGTTGGAGTCCGGCTTGCCTTTGGGTCTCAACCACCACCCGATCATGACACCCTTTTCAACAGACTAACTTCCATGGGCATCTCAGGTACTCTGTTAGACTGGTTCAAAGTTTATCTATCTGATAAGATTTGAACCTGAATACAGCACCTCAGACTGAGGAAGTCTTTCGGACGAAAGACAAAACATTCCTACTTTTTTGTTTTGTTTTGCTTTGTTTTTTGAATGTCCAGAGGACCAGACTTAGCTTTTTTAGACTTATCTGATATGTTTCTTGCTGTAAAGTGTCCTTGGATGTCCTGAAAGTTGCTTCTTAAATAAAATTATTATTATTATTATTATTATTATTATTATTATTATTATTATTATTATTATTATTATTATTATTATTATTATATAAACTGTGGACCAGGAAGTGAGAAAGATTAGTGAGGGTAAAGTCCAGAAAGCTCTGAAAAGAATGAAGATGGGGAAGGCAGTAGGACCTAATGGCATACCAGTAGAGGTTTGGAAATGTCTCGGAGAGATGGCAGTGAGGTTTATGATTCAAATATTCAATGGCATATTTTAGGGTGAGAAAATGCCTGAGGAATAGAGAAGAAGTGTACTGGTGCCCATTTTTAAGAACAAATGTGATGCACAGAGTTGTAGCAACTACAGGGACATTAAGTTGATGAGTCCCACAATGAAGATCTGGGAGAGAGTTGTGGAAGCAAGGCTTAGACAAGAGGTGACTATTTGTTAGTAGTAGTATGGTTTCAGGCCGAGAAAGAGCACCACAGATGCCATCTTTGCTTTGACGATGCTGATGGAGAAGTACAGGGAGTGTCAGAAAGAACTCCATTGTGTCTTTGTGGATTTAGGAAAAGTGTATAATAGGGTGCCAAGCAGGTTAAATGGTAAATGGACAGCACTTATGCACTCCCACTCAAGATACTCAAAGCTTTACACTACAATCTGTGCCCTCATTTACCCATTCATACAGCACTCTACTATATCTATACAAAGATAATCAGAGCGTTATCACATTCACTGCTGGGACACACGTTGGAGGCAATGAGGGGTTCAGTGTCTTGCCCAGGGACACTTCGGCAAGTGACTGCTGATGGAATTGAACCCCCAACTCTTGCATTGGAGAACAACTGCTCTAATCATTCAGCTACTGCCTCCCCAGATACAACAACCAACTAGGGAGTGGTGGCGCAGAGGTCAGAAAAGGTGGGCCTGTGATTGGGAGGTTACAGGTTCAATTTCCCCAACCGACAACATCAAATTGTGAGTGGGAACGGTGAAACACCCACACCTGCCTCCACCCTCATTTGCCTCACTCAGGGCCCTTGAGCAAGACCTTTAACCCCCACCATCTGCTCCCCTGGGTGCCCTAGATAGCAACTCTCTGCTCTACACAGAAAGCTGTGGTGGCTCAGTGGTCTGTGGTTGTGTCAGGAAGTGCATCTGATGTGAAAACAATCACCAAGTCTTCATGTGAGTTAGTACGCTGTGGGGACCCCTGAAGAAGGGAGCAGCCAAAGGAAGAAAGAGATTGGGGGCAGCTGTGGCTGAGTGGTTAAAGCAGTCATCATCGAGTGAGAGAGTTGTGGGTTTGACTCCACCAGCAGTCAAATGTTGAAGTGTCCCTGGGCAAGACACAAAACCACTCATAGCTTCTAATGTGTGTCCAATCAGTGTATGAATGTGATCTAAAGTGCTGATTAGTCTCTACAGATACAGATTATCTTTGTAGAGATGTATTAGAGTGCTGTATGAATGTGTGTGGAGGTAAATGAGGGCACAGATTGTGTTGTAAAGAGCATTGAGTATATAAGTACAGTTCAATTACAGGGGGAACAGGAGTGAGTAATGAGACTGCAAGATTTGTGATTTAAGTACATTTGGATTTTAGAGTTAGAGTGCTGTGGAGTGGGTTTAGTAATTATTTTAGACAGTTTTAGTGTGTTTGAGTCAAAACAATGAGACATTTTTAACATAAATCTGCAGCTTCTGTTAGAGGTGGGGGACGGATCTGCAGAGTTAGAACCTTCCAGACAGAAGGCTGGTGAAGATTCTCAGTCATCCAGGACATGATGAAAATCAAAAAACGTTCAATACAGAAACAACTGGACTTTATTTGTAACAGAAGATGTTTCGATCTTCATCCGAGGAGCTTTCTCAATTCATAGAGCAGAGTGTGGAGATCAGGTTTTAAAGGCTGAGATAAGATACACACATACCTATGTAGATTAACAAATCACACCTCACACCAGAGGTGGGACCAAGTCACTAGCCCCTTTCATAAGTCAAACCCGCGCTATTCCCGCACAGACCAGTCTGGCTTTAACCCTCCTCGGGTCATTCATAAGACAACAGGTGAATGCGGGTAGGTCCCGCTCACAAAAACGTGTTCAGAAATGAAGCCGGAGTGAGGCTCCAAAAGAGGCGTGGAGCTGAGTTGAACTGGACCGCGACGTATTTATTGTGGGACAGACGTCAGATGTGTACAAGTTGTCGTGTTATTTTTAATATTTCCTCAGTAATAAATGTAGCCTGCAGCTGGCTGCACGTCAGCGCGCGCGCACAGACAGCAGCACCACCTACGTTGCTCAGAGAGAGGGGAAAAAAAGCGAAACTAACTTTTACAAGTAGTCGTGTTGTGTCATTTTTAATATTTCCTCAGTAATAAATCTGCCTGTTGATTAATCCTGCGGTCGCACACTGATGTCATCTGTATTCTGAGTGCGGATCCGCGGGTTTCTGTTCACAAGTGGGTCTGCCGGGCTCGGGTCTGGATCTGATACTACCTCTGCTCGTGGATCAGCGCGGATCAGAGGCGAGTAAAATTAACTCGGCAATGCGCGTTCGTGTTTTTTCTGAATGCTCGTTGGAGGCTTGAACACGCGTCAGAGCTGTTTTATGAAAGGGGCTACTGTGTTGCAAGTCTGAGTCAAGTCTCAAGTCTTTGACCTCAAGTCCTAGTCAAGTCTCAAGTCAAGACAGGCAAAAGTCGAGTCAAGTCTCAAGTCAAGACAGGCAAAAGTCGAGTCAAGTCTCAAGTCAGGAACTTTTAATTTCAAGTCATTTCGAGTCGTTCCACCCCCCTTTTTTATAATTTGCAATTATACGTAAAATGTAAATAATAGACCATTTGTTCTTTTTAAAATCTGTATTTATCTCAAATGATAGAACATGTGCAACTGAACACAACGTATAAAAACATTTTTTAATTGGACCTCTTTATTCCAAAGTTCTGTTAACATAGCCCGGAGTACACATGCTAACACGAAGTTAGCTAAAGTCAACTATCTCACAGCAAAAGAAAAGTGCTACCTACCGATCTTTGTGAAGCTTCAAATGCCGGACAAAGTTGGATGTCGTGGAATCTCCATCCGATATTTTCTTATTGCATGTTTTACACGTTGCAGTTCGTTTTTTATTTGAATGTTCATAACCTATGTACCCAAAATAAATTACTCGTGGAAGCATATTGGAGCGCTTATTTCGTCTTTAGTTCCCTCAGCCCTGTAGCCTTGCCTTGTTTTTTTTTTCAATGTCTAATCCTTTAATTTGATTGGTTATGCTGCAGCTACGCACACACATACATACAGAGTGTGGAAAAACAGATGCCCGGTCTGCGCCTGACTGTTAATATGGAATGAGTGAAATTAATTAATGGGGCCACTTTATAACGTGTTTTAAATTTTTGACTTGACTAAAATATCAAGTCTTTTCAAGTAAACACCTTCAAGTCAAGTCCCAAGTCAATGGCGTGCA
>JBBPBX010026475.1:0-29988 GCA_038048925.1 Garcialebias charrua | reverse complement strand
ATTAAGTAGAATTATTCATTTTGTGAACATCTTGATGTTGTGCCATCTTTTAGTTTGTGTATTTCAATTAGAAAAATTAAGTAGAATTAAGTAGAATTATTCATTTTATGATCTAGTTTGTGTATTACAGTTAGGAAAATTAATTAAAAAAAAAAAAAAGGAAAATTAAATAAAATTATAAAAAAATAAAATAAAATAAAAAAAAATAAAAAAAATTAGAATTAGAAAATTAATTAGAATTATGGGTGATGTAGTTTGTGTATTACAGTTAGAAATATTAAGTAGAATTATTCATTTTGTGATCTAGTTTATGTTTTACAGTCAGGAAAATTAAGTAGAATTATTCATTTTGTGATGTAGTTTGTGTATTACAGTTAGGAAAATAGGTAGAACTATTCATTCTGTGATGTTGCTTGAAAGTTATCATTGGTTGAACAAACTGTGAAATAGGGGCAGATATAATAAGATTTCATCTTCTTTCTGCTCCCTTCATTTTATCCTACTTGTAATCTTGTATCTGATGAAACTGTCTTGTATTGTTCTTTTAAAATGAATGAATAAACATCAAATCAAATCAAACTCATTGCTGAAATTCTGACGCATCACAAGTCCAAGTGTGAACAGTGTCACAGGGTAAACACAATAAAAACATGCACTATCTGCAGCATTGTTCTTTAAAATGGCTCAACACTATTAATATATTACAGAAAATATACATGCAGTAGGCACACTTAAGGTTATTGTAGACCATTGCATTAGGTAATACATTCAGCAAGTACTTTTACTTTTAATGCTTTACTTGGTTTTAAAAGCAAGTACTTGGTTACTTTTACTTAAGTAAAAACATTAATGTGGTGCTTCTACTTTTACCAGAGAACATTTTTGTCTATTTTTGAACTTTTCCTTAAGTACAGTGTTTGAGTACTTTCTCCACCACTGGTTCTCATGTACAGCAATCACTCTGCTGGAAGTGAGCACACCTGGACAGCTCTCAAATCCTTCTAAAGGACACAGAAACAAATAACCATTCACACACACAGGGTCAATTTAGAGCAACTAATTGGCCTAACATGCACATGTTTTGGTCTGAGAAAAAACCCACACATGAGAGAACATGCTAACTCCACCCAGAAATATCCAGCTGAGATTCGATTTGGCAATCCTCTTGGTGAGAGACAACAGCTCTACCAACCACACATGCACAATATTTTTGTTTCTTTTTTGGTCAGGAATTAATAATTAATTGTTGGTAAGGAAAGACACAACACCGCTGTTCATGACAGTTGGGTTTCTTCACTCAGAAAGTCAAAGTCTAAAAAAAACAACATACCGGGTAATTGCAAAAAACTATTTTACTAAAACAACCGTTACTAAATGAGTACTTTGTAATTTCACAGCATCCTGTCTTTTTGCACTCACTCAAGATTTAAGGAATACTCGTCTGCTGCCACCACTTTTTTCATCAAACATGTGAAACCTAACCTCACCTGAGCGATCTGCATTCAGGTTGTTTTCTGCAGAAAGATGTGGACAAAAGAGTTATAATGATAATGTTTTATGCAGCTACAAAACATTTGTCTGCATGTCACCATGCTATTACTGAAAGAAAAAAAAAAACAAGATAAACTGATGTTAGCTAGAAACAGGCCTGGGTTTGACATTAAACACACAAAAGAAAAAGCTTTAAAAATACAAAGCAGATTGCATGATTTAGCATTGTCCTGATGCATGCTCATTAATCCAAGCAGATACATCTAAGGTTGGGTCAGGT
The DNA here is from genome assembly GCA_038048925.1 of Garcialebias charrua. Classification (NCBI taxonomy): domain Eukaryota; kingdom Metazoa; phylum Chordata; class Actinopteri; order Cyprinodontiformes; family Rivulidae; genus Garcialebias; species Garcialebias charrua. Next base: position 28,217 of record JBBPBX010026475.1, on the reverse strand, counting down.
CGTCTGGACAGATTCTTCTTTTTTGAAATGTCTTGTTTTTCGACTAAATTCAGAACAAAAAAAAATCCATCCAGAGGGCCAGACTCAACCTTGTTAGATGATTTAGCATTAAAATTTAGCAACTACCGGTATAAACTTTCTGCACTCCAAGTGATGGCTGAATGAACGCAGATGTAGTCTGTTCAACCAAAACTCGTCACAGGTGCTGACCACACGCAACAATCTTAATGAAAAGTACAAGAAAGAAAAATATTGAAAACTGAAAGTTATGCACCATAACTCGTGTTCCCTGAAGGAAGGGAACGAGGTGCAACACTATTGCTATGGGAAATTGCGCCCCCACGCAATTACCTGAAGGAATACATTCACGCCTTTACGGCAGGGGCGTCAGCGTCACCCCAGAGACCCCGCCCTCTGGGTACTTAAGACGCGGACGCCCATCCTACTTCCTCCAAAATGCACTTCACCGAGCTTTCAGCATTGAAAAGGGCCAACTGTGTTGCACCTCGTTCCCTTCCTTCAGGGAACATGAGTTATGGTGCATAACTTTCAGTTCCCTTATCAGTCAGTCACTCGGTGCAACACTATTGCTATGGGAACGTAATTCATTCACGCCCTTGAAATGCTCAGTAAAATGCATGCTTGTGTGAACATCTGCCTTTATACATTAGGCATCACTTGGCCGCTCTCTACTGTGTGTTAGAGAGGACAGCCTGAGTGACGTCACATGCAGTAACGTCCAAACTGTAATGTTTTGCAAACTGTTCGTTGAGCTCCAGTTCGCAGCCGCGCAGATGTCTGCAACTGGCACGCCCTTGAACAGTGACCATGAGGTGGCCAAGCCTCGGGTAGAATGGGCACGTACCCCAGAGGGTACCTGTTGACCCTTGCTACTTTACGCCCTCTTAATGGCCTAAGTTACCCAGTGTGAGAGGTGTTGCTTTGACAGTGCCCTGCCAGTAGCAGGGGCTGCAAAACACACAAACAGCTGGTTTGTTTTCCTCCAATCAGCTGTTTTCTCAATGTAAGCACTTAAGGCCCTAACAGGGCATAGTGCCCACAGTTTCTTCTGTTCCTGAGTGAGGACAGGAGCAGGAGGAAAAGAAGAGAGCTCAAAGTCCAAACTTCTGGGATTCAAAGTCCAGCCCTTTGGGACGTATGCAGGGTTAGGCCTTAGGGTAACCTTAGACCCGTCAGGGGCAAACTTTGTACACATTGGGTGCACAGACAGAGCATGGAGGTCACCCACACGTTTCGCCGAGCACAGAGCCAGGAGAAAAGCGGTCTTATAAGATAACAAATCTATCTTAGTATCACTTAAAGGTTCAAATGGGGGCTCACAGAGAGCACTCAGGACCAATTGAAGATCCCACTCAGGGGTCAAAGTCCTGCTGGGGGGTCTCTTCCTCGGTACGTCCTTCATGAACCTTATCATGAGAGGGTGTGTGCCGGGCGTCTTGCCCCCCAGCCCTCATGGCATGCAGAGATGGCGGACAGAAACACCTTAATTGTAGAAAAGGAGCGGCCTTTCTCCAGCAAGTCCTGTAGAAAGGTAAGAAGCTGGACCAGGTCACAGGAATAAGGAACAATATTCCTTTCCATGCACGAAGCTTCAAAAACACACCATTTACGAGCACAGAGAGTCTGTGTTGACACAGCTCTTACCCCTTGTATGGTATTCACCACATTGCTGGGGAGGCCTGAGGCCATCAGTTTGTCCCTTTCAGCAACCAAGCTGTAGGTTGCCATAGTCCTGGGCGTGAGCGGAGAGGTTGTTCTTGTTGGTGATGCAGCAGGTTCCTGCAGAGGGGCAGATGCCCATGTTCCTGGAGTAAGCCTATCTCCAAGGGCCCTGGGTCCCGTGACCCCTCGGGGGCCAGTTATATTAGGGAGGGGGCCTTCCCGTAAATGTGCCCTCACGCCACCCGGACCGGGAGTGATGGGGGACAGGAGCAACGCACCATCCCTGTTGGATAAACGTGAGCCAGAATGTTTGCTTTTTCTCCTCTTAGGGAGAGACACGGGGTGGAGGGGATGCAGGTTTCATAAGCAAGCAGACCTCCTGACTCCAGTCAGTTCCACGACCGGGTCTGGTTCATGAGCCTCCGGCCCCACCATTACTCTGGGGCTTGGCAAAACCCCAGGGGGTTGTGTTACCCCTGGTGAGGGGAAGTCATTTAAAGGCAGAGCTGACTCGGTACAACGAGCACTGTCACATGTTGCAGATGCACTGTTTGTGCATGGTCTGCTGTCCGTGTAAGATGGAAAGTTAGTTTCAGAGCAAGGACGTAAAACTGCACTAAAAACCTTTCTCTGCTGATGACTTATAAGCCTGTCTGATGGCATTAAGTCCAGACCCTTTTGGGGATGAAGGGGATCCTGATCCCGCTCCGGTGCATTCCCTGCTTTGTAAGGTTTGTTTACAAAAACAGCAGCGTCATTGTTATTTCCTTCGTCAGAATGTGAGTCTGGCCCGGCTCTGTGGGCCTCTGCTGTGGCCCCCCCGTTACTCATTGCTGACATCCGTTGAAAAGCGACTGGTGGCCATAACAGAAAGTTGCCATGGTTACCAAGTTCTGTCAGCACGCCATCCTGGCGTGCGGACGTGCTGCAGACTTGATGAATTTGTGTATTGTCGGCCCTGTGGGTTCCGACGGGGTGGGGGTTAAAAGATGTGACCCCCCTCACCTGGCCCCGTGGGTGCCGGTGTACCTGTTTGCAGATGCCTCTAGGTCTGTCTGCTGCAGACAGCCTCGAGGCCACCTGCTGGGGTTTATTGTCTGAGCTAATACCCCATGAGCCGCGAGGGAGAGGGGGGAACCGCTCTTCTCCTTTTATAGCGATCGGTATCGGGGGGGGGGAGCCGTGTTGTTGATGTTTCTGTGTGTTTTTTTTTTGTTGTTTTTGTTTTTTGAGTCAAGAAACAGGGTGAAAACGTTCTTTGAGTTTTATTCATGTTTTTGTGCAACAACATCTCTGACTTTATGTCACTCACAGCAGAACAACCATGTTTTGTGCATATAACAATGTCATCAGCTTTTTGTACGTTTTTACAAATAAAGTCTGGACATGTAAGGTCAGGTCCCGTAACACGTGGGCGGGCGAGCCTGTAAAGTTAAGCAGAGGGCCCGCTTCATCAGGCACGCTTCTGTCTTGTGTCCCGACTTGCCGAGGAGATCCTTTGTTGGACCGCCTGGCGGAACGAACCTGTTCCTACTCCAGGAATGACTGGCTTGTGGCGGGCCCGGCGGGGGTCTTTGCCGGTGCTCCCCCTCGTGCGCCGGCCTCTTTTGCGGCGGATTACGTGTGGTTGAGCGGTGCCGAGGCTGCACGGGCCTGTTCCCTGCTGTCTCCCTGGGGGGGGCAAAAGCTCTCCTGGGCATGCCTTCCCGGAGGGCTTCAGCCTGTTTGCGCCTCTGTTCAAGCCTTGTCTGAATCCGGTCCAGAGCTTTTCCAAACAGTCCCGTCGGTTCTATCGAGTGGTGCAGAAAATGAAACCGTTGTCCCTCTGGGAGGTCTGTTAGGGTCATCCACAGATGGCGTTGTGCAATGACCACCTCGGCCATGCCTCTGCCCTACGCGATGGCTGCTGTCCCCATCATTTGGAGCACAAAGTCTGTTGCTCTGCGGGCTTCCTATAGCACTTATGTGGCAGCCTGCTTGTCTGTCATCACCTGGAGCTCCTGCAGTTTTTCAGCCAGGTACGCTTGCATCATCGCGGACGCGTTCATCGTGCATGCCGCGAGGCCCTGAACCCTGTAGCATTTCTCGAGCTGAGTAGCTGAGGCTCAACAGGCCCTACTGGGCAGAGTCGGTTTTGTTCCAGAAGACCTGGGGGCCAAATGAGATGCAAGCGTGTCCTCCATTTGTGGCACGTTGGCTATTCCTGCTGCTTCCATCCCAGCCACGTCAAGGAACTGTGAGAGCGGGAGCAGCATAGGAGCCCTGGGCTCAGGCCAGGTGCGAGTCAGCTCTGTGAGGAAATCCGGGATGATGGGCATTCTGTGCCTCGTTGTAGATTGCTGTTTTGCATAAAAATAATTTCCTGCCAACCTTTAGATTTTTTGACGAGGTGGAGGTTCAGGCCACGGGATCTGTAGCATGTCCACCGCTCTCCGGCACAGATCGAACAGAGCAGGGATGGAAGTGTCAGTCTCCGGGAAGACAGGCGCCGGGGTGTGAGAGAGGTCCTCCTCCTCCCCGTCACACTCGTTGTCAGCTTAGTCACCAGAAAATTCACCTGAGGCTGTTAGCGAGATCTCATCCGCGTTCATCATGCCTCGAGTGTCAAAGTCGGCTGTCGAGTCCCCGATGGGAGCCGCCACATCTGGGCTGTCACCCCATTCAACTCGGGTGCTGTCCTCCAAAACCATGCTCTCAAGCTCCGACGTGGGAGTGAGAGTCTCAGTGAGGTCCAGGTCTGATGGCGCCACAGTTGTGCCCATGGCTTTGGCCACAAAGTCCACTCGGTGCCTCCTCACCGCCTCCAGCATCTGGCTGCAGTGCGGGCATGAGTCGGGCACATCCAGTGCCATTTTCGCGTGCAGCATTCCCAGGCAAACAGGACAGGCCTCGTGGGTGTCCGTCGTCGAGAGGTAAAAACCGCAGCCCCTGGGGCAGGCGCGCGAGGTCGGGCTCGCTGTCCTGCTAGCTTTTTTCATAAGTCTCGGCTTTCGCTTTCCTTTCTCTGGAGCCATGTTCGAGAGAAGGCAAGTAAGTCTTTCCAAAAATCTCTTTCGAGACGTCTCCTCCGTCGTGTCGCTTTCGCTGGCTAGCCTGCTACGACTTAGCAGGGTAGCGATGTGACGCAGTTAGCGCTGTCGAGTGAAGCAGTCTACGGAGAGAAGAGAAGAAAACTTTGGGGTTAAGGAAAAAATGTGCCGGACTAGCTTTCGCTAGCCCAGCAGTATGCAGGAAAAATTCTCTGTACGCTCTGCGTAAGGAGCGAGCTCACCTCTGGTCGAGCAATGAACAACAGAGAAGTCCCATGAAGAGAAGAGAAGTTCAGGTTCAGGGCAATAAGAGGAAGTAGGATGGGCGTCCGTGTCTTAAGTACCCAGAAGGCGGGGTCTCTGGGGTGACGCTGACGCCCCCTGCCGGAAAGGCGTAAATGTATTCCTTCAGGTAATCGCGTGGGGGTGCAATTTCCCATAGCAATGGTGTTGCACCGAGTGACTGACTGAAAAGGGAACCCAGAATGTAGCGTCAAAGTGAAATATTCAGAATTTTGTTGTTGTTGTTGTTGTTGTTGTTGTTGTTGTTGCAAAACCTTTAAAGTACACATGACAATTCATCCACAGATTAGCTTGAGCAGCCATCACCAGTGGAAACCATTGAGAAATGTCTGACACATTCTGGTTAAAATGACACAGATCATAGTGGTGGGAACATGACAGTCACATGCATCAACATTATCTTTACCTGCTTCTTCCTTTTTGGGTCATCACTGGTGCCCATGTCCAGCCATCACTGTGCGAGAGGCGGGGTACACCCTGGACAGTTCACAAGTCCATCACAGTTCCACGCATGGACCAACATGCTGCATTCCATTCAGGTTTCTGAATTTAAGTTGGGATAAAATGCTTTGTTGGTTTGACATTTTGGATTATCTGTGACTCAGATAAGAGTCTATACAAAGAGCACAACTGAGCAATTTTCTCATGTAGCACTTTGCAACTGCTTTTCTGATTGAATCTCCCTGGATCAATAACGCATAAACAAGATGCTGTTAACACACACCCTTTAGAGACGTCCGAACATAGGCACAATGAGGTACACGGTACCCTAATTTTCATCCAAAGAAACTGTTGGGACAAACATTGATTTCAATCTGTCTCCAGATAAGGTGAAAGTGCAAAGTTTAAAAGCACCAAAAAAGACCAGCTCACTGATAATCTGCCTTTTGTGTGTGACTCTATAAATCATTCTTTGTTGACTTTGGAAAGCTTCAGGTCTCATCCAGATCCAGTCAAATACTTTACACTTATTATTGCATTTTTTGGTGAGGATTTTTTTAAATTATTATTTTCAACAAACATGTATCAAAATTGAGACTTTATACAACTCAGATTTTAGTGTATCATTGTAAAGCTGACAAATATATTAGAAAAACCACATGATGCACCCTTGTGCATGTTAAAAGGTGGAGGTGAAGGGACTCAATGCAGAAGTATAAGTAGAAGCAGGAGCAAGGAAGGACCTTTCACCACTAACCCAACAAACAAGAAGGATAAAGTGTTATGTGTTGTCATCACTATATGTAAAAGAATAAGACGAATAAGAACAAGCTTTATTATCATTGTACCGAGATACAGCTAGAATATGTTTGTACAGTTGTCCGAAAGATGGGCGGAGTGTGCGTAGCTGCTGTAATGATAGCGCAACCTCTTATCTTTTTCAGAATACTTTTTAGATAGAAAAAGGGGAAAAAATCCATGAGGAAAGGATAGTGGCATTACAAAAAATATCTCTTCACAGCTTATCCTATCAGGACACAATTTAAGGCATCAAAAAACGCTGCCAGCAAGCACATTTATGAACATGTTTCATATGCATTTGACTGCAAAGCAGTCCATGAAGCCCTTCCAGATAGCCCATAGTCCTGATTGTATGTTCTCATACAATGGTGAAATTGGTTCCCTTTCAGTCATGTTATCTCGGTGCAACATATGCTATGGGAATTATGCCCCCACGCGATTACCTGAAGGAATACATTCACGCCTTTACGGCAAGGGCGTCAGCGTTGCGCCAGAGGCCCCGCCCTCTGGGTATTTAAGCCGCTGACGCCCATCCATCTTTCTCTTTTTTGCACTTCACCTCGCTTAAAACCTGAACTTCGTGGGACTTCTCTGTTGTCGCATCGCTCGATTGAGGTGAGCCTGCTCCCTACACTGAGCGTACAGAGAAATTTTCCTACGTACTACTGGGCTGGCGAAAGCTAGTCCAGCGTTTTTCTACTTACCTCGAAGTTTTCTTCTCTTTACGCAGCTGCTTCGCTCGACGGCGCTAACTGAGTCACAACACTCCCTCCTAACCATTACCAGGCTAGCCAGCGAAAGCAAGACGACGAAGAGGACGGCTTCGAACAAAAGGAAACTAGGAACAACTTTGACGCTTCTCGTCTCCGGACATGGCTCCCGAGAAGGGAAAACGGAGGACAAAGAATAAGAAAACCAGCAGGACGACGAGCCCTCGCTCGTGCCCCTGCCCCAGCGGATGCGGCTACTCCCTCTCGGCGACGGACACCCACGAGGCCTGTCCTGTCTGCCTAGGGATTCTGCACGCGAGAAAAGCGCTGGAATTCCCCGACTCCTGCTCCCACTGCCGTCGAATGTCGGCGGTAGTGAGGAAACGCCGCGCGGATGCGTTGGCTAAATCCATGGCTAAGGCCGCGGCGCTGAAGGTCGCACGTCGCACAAAGCTGCTCGCTCCCGAACCGGAGCTTGAGAACGTGGACCTGGAATGCAACGGTCGAGTCGGAGAGGACAATGTGTCGGACTCCTCAGTTGCCGTCGAGGACTCGACGCCCGAAGTGTCTGACCAAGACGCCGAATACGGTTACAGAGGAGAAAGTGTGGATTCCTCCCAGAACCTGGCGCAAATCCTACCGGAACCGGACTTGTCGGTCCCTGCTCTGTTCGACCTGTGCCATAGGGCGGCGGATGCCCTGCAGGTCACGTGGCCAGACCCCACGCCTCGCCAACAGGCTACGAGGCTGGCGGGAAACTACTTCTATGCAAAGCAGCCAACAACGTCGCAAAAAATGCCCATTATTTCAGACTTCCTCATGGAGCTCAAATGCTCCTGGGTGGAACCCGAAGCTCCCATCACGCTGCCACTATCCCAACTCCTTGATGTTGCGGGAATGGAGACAGCGGGTCTCGCCAGCACACCCCTGATAGAGGAGACTCTGACGGCTCACCTGGCCCCCGTAGCCACGGGGATGAAACCAGCGCTACCCAGCAGGGCCTGCCGCGCTTCGGAGAAACAACTTGAGAAGTGCTACAAGGCTCAGGGCCTCGTCGGCTCGCGCAATGAATGCATCAACCATGGTGCAGGCGTACCTGGCAGAAAAACTGCAGGATATCCAGGTAACAAAAAACGAGCAGGCCGCAACGGAGGCCATGGAGGAGGCCCGCCGTGCCTCTGACTTCGTGCTCCGCATGATGGGGACAATAGCCATTTCGCAAGGCAGAGCAATGGCGGAAATAGTTGTCGCCCAGCGCCATCTTTGGCTAACATTGTCGGACCTCCCGGAAAACCAGAGGTCCACCTTCCTCCAGCACCCGATCGAGTCGACGGGACTCTTCGGGGGAGCCCTGGAACGCGTCCAGGCCAGGCTGGAACAAAGACGCAAACAGGCGGAAGGGGTTGCTGAGGAAAAGCTTTGCACTCCCAAAGGAAGACATGCGTGGCCTCCCACGGAAGAGACCCGCTGGTGACAGTGAAACTTTCCAGTACCGGCCGAGGGCCTCTTCAGTGACCCCGTGTGGAACTCAGATTTGGGCCTTATGAAGCAGAACGAACTGATAATTTTACAGGTTTGCCCGCCTACTCGGTACGGGAACCTAACCTTTTAATAATAATAATGAATTTAATTTATAACGCACTTTTCATTAATGAAAATCTCCTACAAAGTGGAACAAAATTAAAGGTCAAATACAACAAATAAAATCAATAATACTATCAACTAAGATCAAAGATAGAATCATAAGAAGGCAGAATAGGCTCGCTTAAAAAGAAAAGTCTTCAGGCCGCTTTTAAAGTCAACCAGTGACTGTGGAGCTCTCAGGCAGTCAGGAAGAGAGTTCCATAGGCGGGGGCAGCCACACTGAAAGCCCTGTCTCCCATGGTCCTCAAATTGGTTCTCAGAATGTGAAGGAGATTACTGTTCTGTGACCGTAGAGACCGGATGGATGAATATTTAACAAGAATGTCCTTTAGATAATCTGGTGAAGTTCCGTGTAAGCATTGATGTGTAATGAGAGCAGTTTTGTACTGAATTCTGTAAGCGACAGGAAGCCAATGGAGGTTCCGGAGAATGGGCGTAATATGTTCAAATTTACGAACTCTCAACAAAATCCTTGCTGCACTGTTTTGAATATATTGAAGCTTCTGAAGGTATTTGCCAGGGATTCCAATAAACAGGGAGTTGCAGTAGTCGAGCCTGGAGGAGACAAAAGCATGGATGAGCTTCTCAGCATCAGAAAAAGTTAGGGAAGGGCGAAGTCTGGAGATGTTTTGAAGATGGAAGAAGCAGGTTTTAAACAGATGCTTAATGTGATTTTCGAATGTATGATGAGAGTCCATTTTTATTCTAAGATTTGTAACAGAGGTGGAGAGGGGGATGTCTTGTCCAGAAAAGGAGATTGTTGTTATAGTTGATGTTTGTACCTGGTGAGGGGTGCCAATCAGTATGGCCTCAGTCTTGGAGCAGTTTAATTGAAGAAAGTTCTGATTCATCCATGCCCTTATTTCCTCCAGGCAGGTAGAGAGGGTAGTGAGTGAAGATGGAGATGACAATGGGGAAGATGAGGATGTTCCAGTCCTGATGTAAAGCTGTGTATCGTCGGCATAACAGTGAAAAGAAATGTTGAACTGATTAATAATTTGACCTAAAGGCAGCATGTAAAGGGAAAACAGCAGGGGCCCCAGAACTGACCCCTGAGGAACACCACAGGAGACACAGACTGTCTGGGACGTGGCGGAGCCAAGACTAACACATTCCAGCCTATTGGAGAGGAAAGATTTGAACCAGTCCAGGACAGTGTCACAGAGACCAACCTTTTGAGCCCAGCCTCTGCTTGTAAAGTACTACGAGGAGCTGGTGACATGTGTGCGTGCACCAAACATGACTCGCCTACTGTATGTGTAAACAAAACAAACACTGTTTCAGGCATGTACAAAAATAAAAGTACCAAAGCACAAACTGCCCTGGTTCTTGACTCGAGTCCCATTTTTATAAAACACAAACCATGTGGTCAAACTATGAACCACAGCAAGATGCATGAGCTCTGCTAAAGACGGTCAGATCTCGCAATATCTTCTGTTGGGCCGACCAGCCTGCTCGAGAGAGCGCGAGAGGGGTCAAAGGCCACCCCTCCAGCGCTAAAACACGACGAGCAGCAATTGAGCATGCCATCCAGGCTCAACGCGCACACGCAGGCCTGGAAGGCGTGTCTACCAAATGATTGGGTCATGACAATGATATGTCACGGGCTCAAGTTGCAGTTCACAAGAAGACCGCCCCACTTCACAGGGATACTGCAATCAAAGTTTAACCTTACACATGCACACGTGCTGAGGGAGGAAGTTTTGACGATGCTGCAAAAGGGAGTGATTAGTTTGGTATCAAGATGCAAACTACGCTTTGGCCACTACAGCAAGTACTTCCTGGTGCCCAAAAAGGATCATTCCCTGAGACGATTCTGGATCTAAGGACTCTGAATAAGAGAATAAAAACTTTAAGTTCAAGATGCTTACACTGCGGCAAGTTCTCCAGTCTGTGAGACCAGGAGACTACGCATGTACAATGGATTTGAAAGATGCCTATTTCCACATAGGCGTGTGGAGGAAACACAGAAAGTTCCTCCGCTTTGCGTTCGAAGGGAATGCTTATGAATTCAAAGCCTTACCCTTCGGTTTAAAGACTGCTCCTCGTACATTTACTAAATGTTTGGATGCAGCCCTGACCCCCCTTAGGAATCAAGGACTCAGGGTCATGAATTACTTGGATGACCTGCTGATTCTGGCTGGAAGCAGAATGCAGGCCCAGTCACACTCCTATAGGGTGATCTCTCACCTGGAGTCTCTCGGGTTTGTCATAAACCTACAAAAGAGTGATCTAACTCCATCACGGGTTACCGTATTTCTGGGAGTACAGATCGACACTGTCCGGTACAGAGCATGGCTCTCAAAGGAACGAGTTTCCTCCATTTGCCATTGCCTGGAAAGATTTAAACTGGATCAACGGGTCCCTGTGAAAACGTGCCAACGCCTTTTAGGCCTCTTGACGGCAGCCATTCCCACACGCATTACTGAAAATGCGGGCCATACAAGTATGGCTAAACCGACAGACACAACCTGCCCTGACTAGTCAAGCAGGAAAGGTTAGGATAGTTTCAGAGTGCCTGAAGGTTTGGAACCTTGGAGAGATTTGTCTGTTTTCATGGAAGGGGTCCCATTGGGAAGGGTGTCATCTCGTGTAGTCATCACGACGGATGCCTCTAAAACAGGATGGGGGCGATCTGCAGAAATCAGAACGCCCGCGGCCTTTGGAATAAACAGGAAGCGAGATTACATATCAACTTCCTGGAGTTGCTAGCCGTATTCCTGTCATTAAAATACTTCTTCAGTAAAGGTTTGATTGCTGGGCTTTTCGTCAATTTCGTAGCTTCCCCGAAACCGGAAGTAATTCTTCATCCCCAACCACAACATCCTCCGAACTGGAACCAATGCAGGTGAGACGGCCAAAATTATATCCAGAGGAGAAACAGTGGAGACTTGCGGCCAATGAGTGTATGTACTGTGGCAAAACTGGCCGTTATGTGAGAGGTTGCCAGCTCTGGTTAAAAGGAAGGCATCCCCAGTAGCTCAGGAGATACTCGTGAGTAACTTTGCCTTTTCTCCTGATCACAATTTCTATTTACCTGCGATCATGTGCATTGTAAATACAATTTTTTCTACTCAGGCTCTGATTGATTCGGGGGCCAAACAGAATCTTATCAGTTTAAACCTTGTAAAAAAATAAACATTCCGTTTCTCTAAATCAGAATATCAATGTTGCTGCACTCACTGGTCAGACCATCTCCTTCATCTCCCTCAGGACTCATCCTCTCCATCTGGTCCTCTCAGGTAATCACCATGAATCCACTGAATTTTTTGCTTTTGAATCAACAAGACCTCAACTCATTCTGGGTTACCCATGACTTAATAAACACAGCCCGCTGATAAATTGGAGGAGTAAGCAAATCGAAAAGTGGGGGAGGGCTGTTCTAGTGAATGCTTACGTTCTGCTATTTCTTCTGTCTTTCCCGCTCCTATCTCTGAAGAGGATGACTTCTTGAAACCATCTTGGCTCCAGCAAACTGACTGGTCCATTTAAGGTTTTTACTGCTTGGTGAGGTTTGCTGGAACTCCTCTGACTGATGATGCCCTCAAACTGTCCAGATGACCCGACTGAGAATTACTGGATAATTCACACACTTCTTCTGCTACCGGTCTGTCTCCCTTTTAAGCCTCCCTAGGATACTCCCCTCCCCTGTTTCCTGCCCAGGAGTCTGACATTTCTGTACCCTCTGTTCAGCATCACCTCCGTCGTTGTCGCAGGATTTGGTGCCAGACCAGAGCAGCCCTTTGCCATACTGCCGAACAAAACAAGAAGTTTGCTGACTGACACCGTTCTGTTGCACCAAGGTACCAAGTGGGTCAGAAGGTATGGTTGTCCACTAGGGACATCAAGCTAAAGGACACCCCCAAAAATCTGGCCCCCAGGTTCATCTGTCTTTTCCCCATAACCAGGATCATAAATCCTTCAGCTGTACATCTTCATTTACCTTCTACAATGACAATTCATCCTATATTTCATGTTTCTCAAGGGAAGCCTGTTACCTCGAGCCCCCTGAACCCTCTACCCAACTCCCCTCCTCCCCCTTGACTGATTGATGATAACCCTGTCTTTACAGTAAGACAACTGTTGGACATCCATCACAGGGGTCAAGGCCTCCAGTATTTAGAGACTGGGAGGGGTATGGCCCTGAGGAACGCTCTTGGGTGCTCAGATCTTTCATTCTCGATCCCACTCTTATCCCCACCTTCTATAAGGACCATCCCGATAAGAGATCACAAAGAGGCGATGTTTAATAGGGGGGCACTGTGGGATTCCTAGATTTTTTTACCTCTACCTTCTCCCTTCATAGTCAACAATCACCTAATTAATCGTACCTGCACCTGATTCCAGACCAGTACCTGCTGCACTATTTAAACCTGCACCAGACATGCAACCAACACTTGAGCATTGATTGCCTTTGGTAAATCAGTGATAGCTTGTACATTTGTTCCTGTGAACTTTGAATAACCTTGTGGTTCTCAGTCCGTCTGCTAGTCCTGCCTCGTCTTGTCCCCTCGGCTCCCTCCTGGCTCTTTGACTGCTTCTGGTCCACCAAACCTGCACACCAGGATTTCCCACTCAAGGCTCAACACTGCACTCCATCTAAACCAAACGTTTCCTGCCTCTGACTCACCTCCTTGCCGAAAGCTTTTTTAGCTCCTGGGTAATCTCATCTCCACTGGATGCTTCCTGGACTCTGGGTCTCCCTCCTCTCGGATACAATCTGCAACACAACCATCCATCCATCCATTATCATTTACCCGCTTCTTCCATTTTGGGTCACGGGGGTCGCCAGTGCCCATGTCCAGCAATCACAGTACGAGGGGCGGGGTACAACCTGGACAGGTTGCAAGTCCATCACAGGGCCACATAGAGACAAACGAGACAAACAATCATTCACTCTCTCACTCACACACCTAGGGACAATTTAGAGTTACCAATCAGCCTAACATGCATGTTTTTGGCCTGTGGGAGGAAACCGGAGTACCCGGAGGAGACCCACGCATGCACGGAAACTTGCATGCAAACTCCACCCAGAAAGGCCCCCGGACCGGGATTTGAACCGGCAACCTTCTCGCTGAGAGGCAGTAGCTCTACCAGTTGCACCACCGTGCTGCGCAACACAACCAATCGTAAGGAAATACTTCCTAACATAATTATTAATCACTGGACCATCACTTTTGAGGCATGAAACTCATTCTATCTCCTGTTTCCCTCCGCAGCCCCATCACCAGTTTTCCTGCACTCTAAATAAACTTCACCTTTTGTTATACCTGAGTCTGTGTCAGTTCAGTTTGCCATTTTGAGGTCCTTTATACTCATAATCATGTTAGTTACTAAAGCGTTTTGGTTGTTTTCAATGTTTCTCTATAGATGAAGACATTTCTAAAAACATTTTTTTGTTTGCAACAAATAAAAGTAATGTGGTGTGAAAGCCATGTGCACAAGGCCTAGAATCATGGTATGCATGATGGTATGTTTTTCTGCCTCTGGTTATTGTTTGTTTAAAACAAACGACAAAATAAAAAATAAAAAAGCTTTCGGCATTTATTTTCTTGTACATTTGGACCTACGCTGATCCTTAAATTGTTCCTGATGAGGATGCCCTGGTGGGTTTCTATAAATAAGTAAATTAATAGCACCTAATGAAAACCAACCAACAGGATAGTTTAACAAAACATACCAAAACAGTTACCCAAATGAAAAGTCAAAATCAGAATAAATATAGACAGATATTGGAATCTGTGGGTTTAATATCTTTACTGCAGTAGCGTTATGGTTTTCCACTATACAGTACAGTACAGTAGTTGTATAACACCAAAACATAACCTACTAATCCTAGAAAACAAGAGTACAACACTATAAAACTAAGCTGTTTGTTCAAGACATGGCAAAATACAAAACTCTTGACTCCCTTTTACGTTCCTAATGTTTAGTATATTTGCTTCTCTCGCTTGTTTTGATGAACCAAACTGTGCATTCAAATGTGAAAAGACTGAAACAGCAGCAACAACAACAAAAAAAACGTTTATCTTGAAATTCAATTTAAATTGTAAATAAGACAGAAAATCAATCTAATCAGAATTTAGCAGCAAGAACAGAGTACTGGTGGAAATACCATATGATAGAAAAATTTAATTGGTTAGTTTCTGTCTTTCCAAACCAAGACTTTAGTTGAACTTTGAAGTACTAAAAGTAAAATAAGTGCAATCAGTTTCCTTTGACTGGAAGTCTTTCATTCAGCTTGAACATTAAATACTGTCCCCACCCCATCCCCACCCAAAAGAAAGTTAATACATTTAAAAATAAATAAAAATAAATTGTAGTTTTACCGCTGACTCTGCAGGAGAAATTACTGTTTTATAGGAAAAAAAACTATCAGCTTTTTCATTTCTGTCCTCAGAACCTTTCTCCTTTTGCAAGTTGAAGAGTAATGAGTGTTTCTTTCACCAAGGATGCTTTCTTCTTCTACTGCTCTTTTCTTTCATCTGTTTCACCTCCAGCCCCTCTTTGGGTAATTAATGTTCCACGCTGTCGACGACCAATTTTCTCTCCACTTCGTCTCTTCTTCACAGTCATCTCATTTTCCGTCCAATTTTTTTCTACACTGATAATTTTCGCCCTCACACTGCCCCCTCTTCTCATATATGTAGTCTTATTTTCATCACATTCAGATTATCTGGTTCTACTTTTCTTCAGAAAGTAACCTAAATTTTTGTCAACCAAATTGAAGGTCTTGGAAAAAGTGAAGGCCAGTCCTCCAAGCCAGAAATAAATCAAAATGTTTTACTAGCTGTCGCAACAAGGAGTAGGAACTTATAGATAAAAACTCTAATACCTGTACAGTAGTCCCTCGCTACTTTGCAGTTTGTTTATTGCGGACTAGCTCTATCATGGTTTTTCAAAGTAAGATAGGACATGATACACAATTGGCTGATTGATGGATGAGCCACACGATAGGCATGGCATTTTTATTTAAAATAAATTGTTTTAAATTATGTAGCACCTGCTGCACCTTTGTGCAAACCAGCTGAGAGACATCGTCTTTCCAGCATGTCCTGGGTCTTCCCCGGAAACTCCCAGTTGGGTATGTTGAAAGAACCTCACTAGGGAGGCGTCCAGGGAGCATCCTTACCAGATGCCCAAACCCCCTCAACTGGCTCCTCTCAATGTGGAGGAGCAGTGGTTCTACTAAGTCTCTCTCAGATAACTGAACTTCTCACCCTATCTAGCTACTTTGTGGGAAAAAAACTCATTTTGACTACTTGTTGTCACGTTTCCCCTGCCCACGCTTTAATCTATGTTCTGCTCCTCTGAGCACCTTTGGTTTACGCTCTTCTCTGGCCACTCTCCCTCTGTTGTCATTTCTTGCTGCCTGTCAATCACCCCGCAGCCTTCCTACCTGATTCTCCGTAATCAGTGCTTTTGCTCTACACCTGGTGCCAGCTCTTTATAAACTCAGCTCTTGCCACAGCAAGGTGCCAGATTATTGAAAGCCTCACAGCAAGTAAATGATCCAGCATTCCTTGTCCCTAGTTTCTTTGTTTATGACCACAGCTTCGTTCTCGACTCCTCGCCTGGGCTTTGCTCACCTGAGTGAAGTTGGCCCCCCCACCTTCTCGAAATCAAACAAAATTGGTGTCAAACATTTGTGCTATGTTTGTGCTGGTTTGTGCTGCAAAAATTTTCGTTTGTGCCGCTATCATTTTAAAGTTATAAAGAAATGTTTCTAGAGGTCATCAAAGGTCAACCAGCCCCCCCACCTTCTTCAAATCAAACAAAATTGGTGTCAATCAACTCGGCTACGTTTGTGCTGGTTTGTGCAGCAAATTTTTTTGTTTGTGCTGCTTTGGCTTTGAAGATATTAATGAAAGTGTAAAGGTCAAAAGGTCAACCAGCCCCCCCACCTTCTCTAAATCATACAAAATTGGTGTCAATCAACTCAGCTACGTTTGTGCTGGTTTGTGCAGCAAAAATTTTCATTTGTGCCGCTATCATTTTAAAGTTATAAAGAAATGTTTCTAGAGGTCATCAAAGGTCAACCAACCCCCACCTTCTTCAAATCAAACAAAATTGGTGTCAATCAACTCGGCTACGTTTGTGCTGGTTTGTGCAGCAAAAAAATTCATTTGTGCTGCTTTGGTTTATGAGATATTAAAAATTATTTATAGGTCATCCAGAGGTCATATCCCCACAACTTGCTCCAAATCAAACCAAAGTGGTCTACTTTTTTAGTGCTCCGTTTGTGCAGCAAAAATTTTCATTTGTGCTGCTTTGTTTTATGATATATTAAAAATTATTTATAGGTCATCCAGAGGTCACATCCCCACAACTTGCTCCAAATCAAACCAAAGTGGTCTACTTTTTTAGTGCTCCGTTTGTGCAGGTTTGTGCTGCTTTGGCTTTGAAGATATTAATGAAAGTTTAAAGGTCAAAAAATAAGCTTGTTGAGAAAATTTCACAAGTCAAAAATGTCATCCTAACTCAAATTTAGACTTTGCAAAGTGAAAAAATTCTCATCTGGTGTTTTTGACCCCCCTCCCTCTGCTTGCTCTCCGTCCCCTGAATATGACATAGGCAGTGCAATGGTCGTCCCTCATACAGTAATATTAGTGTGTGTATCTAGTATTTTTTCAACTTTCATCATTTTGTAAACCGCCCCCTAGCTTATAGACTGTAGTTATGTTATCATTCACAAGAGTTTGTATATATTTTTTGTTTATGTAGTGTTTTGTAGTTCTGTTTGTGTTAATAAAAAAAAAATCTAGTAGTGGACAAAAAGGTTTCAGTGTGTAGCAATTAGGGATGCAGCAAAAAAAATCTATTTTTTAAAGAATCAAGATTCTTAGTCCTGGCGATTCAGAATCGATTCTAAAAGCCCCAAAATAGATTTTAAAACTTTTTTAAAATTTTATATTGTATTTTTACCGCTCCTGTGCATTCGGCCGCTGTAGAATTTTGGCCGTGTAGGGCCACCGTAGTTAGTTAGCCAGGCAGCTCCCAATGGAGCCTGCTAGCAAGGAGGGAGACCCTGCATGTTTCAACTTGCTCCTTCATCTTTAAAAATTCATTTGTGCTGCTTTGTTTTATGAGATAAAAAATTATTTATAGGTCATCCAGAGGTCACATCCCCACAACTTGCTCCAAATCAAACCAAAGTGGTCTACTTTTTTAGTGCTCTGTTTGTGCAGGTTTGTGCTGCTTTGGCTTTGAAGATATTAATGAAAGTTTAAAGGTCAAAAGGTCAACCAGACCCCCACTTTTATAAAATCAAACAACATTTGTGTCAAACGTTTGTGCTCCGTTTTTGCTGGTTTGTGCATCACAATTTTTCATTTAGGTTAGCCTTAACCATTGTTTCGAACATATTACTGAAACCTTAAAGCAGAGAAGCTTCACTTATTCCATTATACAGTAACCAACTCATGATCACAATTGTTTACAAATGACCTTTATTTGTCTTGATTATCTGGCTTTACAATTCAGCGCACAGAATATTCAACAACATTCTACAATAAAAGATTATTTGTTTAAAGAACACTACATTCATCCTTTATGTTTCATGTCACCAAGCGTTCAAAGTTGCCCTTCTGGTGCAATAACTGTTATTTTTGGTGTTATCCATGTTGAAAGACCTTTATCAACTAACATAACTCCCTGTCATCTTAGTATTATGTTCAGAGCAACATGTGGCTAATGTATTTAATATGAAAGATTGCTAAACATAAACTTGAGTTGAAAAAATGTTAAAATAAAGTATGCATTCAATTGGACAAAAACGTTAATATGCTGGTTACAGAAATAGCAAAGCTCACCATTACTCTTTTACATAGAGCACAGCGTGAGGGCATATGCTGTTTTTTTCAGATGGTGTCATTACTTCTTTTCTGAGGTCATCGTACATTTCCCAGGTGCCCGGGGGCCTCTTACAAAATGCCACATAATGCCCAATAGTTTCAGGCGTTGGACCCTCCTGAAATGCTATGATGGCTTTCAGTGTGAGTCTCTGTTCTTGAAGTTGAAGGGTTGATGGAAATTCACTGAGGGAAAACTGCTTGGGTTTGGTGACACTTTGCTCCACAGTTGTGGGACAGAATTGTCCAAGGTCTGTGTCAATCCAGACAAGTTCTCGCACTCTGTGACTGTGACAAACAGTCCCCATACAGAGGATGTTTTCTGACATGTTTGTTTTACATTCTGCTGGGCATGTATCAGGACTTTGGATTGGTCTTAGGCATGGATATGCTGCAAGGTGGAGCCCTTGTTCAACAGCAGACTGAAGGTGAGCTATGCCAGAAGATGACAGGACTGACAAGTCAATGGAAATGAAAGGTACTTTCCTTGTATTTGGAACGTGAAGTTTACAGTACAGAGAGGAACACTGTCTTGTGAAGTGACTACTTGGATTTTCTGTCATTATATTTTGAATAACTGTGGACACATGGCATTGTATATCAACATGATGAACACCAGACTTCAACTGAACAGGGCTGAATATTGAACTCAGAATCTCAGCTCTCAAATAATAGGTATGTGGAGTGACACCCTTTGAAGCAATGTCTTTCACAAGCTGGATCACTTTATTTTTCTCTGTACCTTTTAGCACATTCTGAGCAGAAACACTGTCACAGAAAGCGTAGCACATACCTTGACAGTGCTTCACGTTCCAAATACAAGGAAAGTACCTTTCATTTCCATTGACTTGTCAGTCCTGTCATCTTCTGGCATAGCTCACCTTCAGTCTGCTGTTGAACAAGGGCTCCACCTTGCAGAATATCCATGCCTAAGACCAATCCAAAGTCCTGATACATGCCCAGCAGAATGTAAAACAAACATGTCAGAAAACATCCTCTGTATGGGGACTGTTTGTCACAGTCACAGAGTGCAAGAACTTGTCTGGATAGATGCAGACCTTGGACAATTCTGTGCCACAACTGTGGAGCAAAGTGTCACCAAACCCAAGCAGTTTTCCCTCAGTGAATTTCCATCAACCCTTTAACTTCAAGAACAGAGACTCACACTGAAAGCCATCATAGCATTTCAGGAGGGTCTAACGCCTGAAACTATTGGGCATTATGTGGCATTTTGTAAGAGGCCCCCGGGCACCTGGGAAATGTACGATGACCTCAGAAAAGAAGTAATGACACCATCTGTAAAAAACCAGCATATGCCCTCACGCTGTACCGGTAATGGTGAGCTTTGCTATTTCTGTAACCAGCATATTAACGTTTTTGTCCAATTGAATGCATACTTTATTTTAACATTTGTTCAACTCAAGTTTATGTTTAGCAATCTTTCATATTAAATACATTAGCCACATGTTGCTCTGAACATAATACTAAGATGACAGGGAGTTATGTTAGTTGATAAAGGTCTTTCAACATGGATAACACCAAAAATAACAGTTATTGCACCAGAAGGGCAACTTTGAACGCTTGGTGACATGAAACATAAAGGATGAATGTAGTGTTCTTTAAACAAATAATCTTTTATTGTAGAATGTTGTTGAATATTCTGTGCGCTGAATTGTAAAGCCAGATAATCAAGACAAATAAAGGTCATTTGTAAACAATTGTGATCATGAGTTGGTTATAATGGAATAAGTGAAGCTTCTCTGCTTTAAGGTTTCAGTAATATGTTCAAAGCAATGGTTAAGGCTAACCCAAATGAAAATTTTTGCTGCACAAACCAGCACCAACGTAGCTGAGTTGATTGACACCAATTTTATATGATTTAGAGAAGGTGGGGGGGCTGGTTGACCTTTTGACCTTTACACTTTCATTAATATCTTCAAAGCCAAAGCAGCACAAACAAAAAAATTTGCTGCACAAACCAGCACAAACGTAGCCGAGTTGATTGACACCAATTTTGTTTGATTTGAAGAAGGTGGGGGGGCTGGTTGACCTTTGATGACCTCTAGAAACATTTCTTTATAACTTTAAAATGATAGCGGCACAAACAAAAATTTTTGCAGCACAAACCAGCACAAACGTAGCACAAACGTTTGACACCAATTTTGTTTGATTTCGAGAAGGTGGGGGGGCCAACTTCACTCAGGTGCTTTACCTCCTGTCTGGATAGCACGACTGGAGCATACATGGTACGACCTCACTCTCCTCTTCGACAATGACTATGGATCTTCCTTTTTGCGTCTTTTACCTGCTCGCACTGCCCCTTGCTCTTGACCCCTACTACGTCCCTGGATTCTGTTTCCTGCTCAGCCCTCCAACACTGACCTGGACTTGAGTCAGATTTGAGTCATCAAAGAGGAACTAACCTCAAAATTAACTTTTTTTAGCTGATGAACTCCCTAGAATGTGTGTAAAATGTTGTACAGCACTGTCTGTGTTAATTTTCATGTTTTTGTGCGTATTTTTTTAAATCAGCAATATTTGGTCCAAAAACGTGTTTTCACTAAACCTATGGGTTGAACAGAGGTATTGCACCCTCATTTTTTTATTGGTCTAGGATTCTCACAGTGACGTGTTTTCTCACGCTTTCGTCACAGCCTCTGCTGGGTTAGCATAATGCCCCTTTTCCACCGGTCAGCTCGGGTCGGTTATTGCGTAATATGTACGTCGCAGACACCCACTTTACGCCATCTCCACCAGATATTCCGAGCTGCCCCGCACCAGATTTATGGTGTCGTTTCTGAGCAGTGACGACCCGCGCTGATGCGCGCCAGGAGGAATGTGTGTGTGTGGACTGAAGCTGCTTTCACTGAAGCGAGGGAGCGAACACGGAAGTACTGTAAATGATTAACACGGTAAAAAAAAACGATTTGTTTTTAAAATTATAGCAAAGATGGGTCTTCAGCTGAACGTGTCATTAATAAATTCACGTAGTGCTCAAAACTGCAGGATTTTAAATACTAGGATCGCCGCGCGCATGCGCGTGCGGCTGTATTTCCTTAAAATGTAGCTAAATAAACAGATGTAAAAATATATTTCATAGCTGACTGTTTAGCAGGAGTGTTCCTGAGCTTAACAGCTCCTTAATAATGTCACGTAGTGGTCAAATCTGCTGCATTTAAATTGTTTTGTTTTGACTTCTTCCAAACCTCAGAAAATAAATAATAAAAATCGAATTTTATTTAAAATAACTCCAACAGGTTACTGTTTGTACATGAACATCTTGTGATTACATTCTGTTAGTTAAAAAAAAAAAATCTGCACAGAAGGGGTACAAAAAAGCTGTGGAAACAGAACTAGATGTGACCCGACCCGAATTGAGCCGATCTGAGCTGATCTGATCTGACCCAAGCCGAGCGGTGGAAAAGGGGCATAGGTTCAAGCAGAGCCACTCCCCTGCAGAGATCGTTCTCTGCACTCTTCCTTTCTGTCCGCGCGCACTGTCACACACTCTCGTGGTGCGGCAGTACCATACAAGCACCACTGATCGATATCATTTTCAGATTAGCAACTTATTTATTTTAAGAATACTTTTCACTTCATCAAAATCTATTAATTGAACTTCAGCGTTCTAAATGTATTTAGTTGTATTTGTTTTCTTATTCTGTGATGGACTAGTGTTGCATGAATGCCAAGTTGGGCCAGAGGCAGAGAGATGGTTTGGAACCCAAAAGACACGGGTTCGTTCCCTGGTCACAGAATACATTGTGGTATTATTTTCATTTTTTTAAGCCTTTTGTTTCGGATAGATCGGGTGAGAATAGATAAATACATCTACATAATAATTATTTGTTGTTGCTTGTTTTAAGTTGTTTATTACTAATGTAATTTTAACATTCACTGAGAAAGTAAAGAAACAACAACGGTCTCTCGTCCTGGCCACACCTCCTCGCTCACCCCCCACCCGCCTCCCCCTCCTTTATGCGGTGTCTGTTGACACTCCCACTTTGTTGCATTTTTTGAATTTTGTCTTGGGGCGGAGCTACGTTTCACAGTGGGGTGAGTCCCTCTTTAATATTAAAGGACAACACCCACCGTGACAGTAACAATTCACCATATTGGAGAATTACTGTAGTATTTTATGAATTTTATTTTCATTTTTGCATTTGGGCCAGGCGAGGGTTAAAAAAAAAAATAAAAAAAAAACCCACTCCCGAATGAATCCGGAAACCTGGCCGAAAAGTCCCGAAGGGTCATGCCTCTTGTTACATGGATCTCCACCCAGAAGGCAGAAGGTAGGAGTGAGTTTCCATGGAGGTTTATGAGAGAGAGTGCGTTAAAACTGCATATTTCCTGCATATTTCCTGGTGCATTTGTGTGTGGACCAGCGCTCTGATTTTATTTATTATTTATTTTATAACACCGCTGCGGACCTGTTGCTGCTCTAATTCATTCTGCCCCTGAGGAGCGAGCCGCGCGCGGTCTCTGGCTCCTCGTTCCGCTCCGCTGGTCACCTTTGAAGTTCCTCGTGCCGGTGTAATTTGCTCCCTCGAGTGTATTTGCTCTCGTCAGCCTTGTTGCGGGGAGGTATCGTCCTATCTCCATAGGGAGGGTCGGGAACGCGCGCGGGCAGAGCTCAGCTGCGAGGCTGGGTGCCTTTCTGATCACGGGGGGAGAGAATAAAAAGTCGATGCGGAAATGAATGAATTTGTCGCGATCAAACGAATTAAACTAGTATGTCTAAGTGGATGCTCGCTCAGAATATGAGTGAGCGACAGCAGGATTAATCAACAGGCAGCTTTAGGGAATATTTAAAAATGCTTCCTTTTTCTTTTCCTCTGCTCGCCTGTAACTCCAAGGCGTCACTCTGGTGACGTGAATGCCCTTGTGAATGCCCATATATGGAGAGGGGCAGATTTTCCCGGAGCTGCATGCTAAAATCTGCTATAAATCATGAAATAACACATTTAGTGTTATTTCTCCACAATATAAGTAAACGCTCCTGTATTATTTTTAAATAAACTAATAAATATTAATGGCGATGCAATTTGAAAACATGGTGGGTGTTGGGCTTTAAGGCTTTAGACTTGACTTGAAAAAAGGTTCAAAGACTTGTGATTTGACTTTGACTTGTACACCAATAACTTCGGACTTGAATTGGACTTTAACCTGTTTACTTTAAAAGACTTGATATTTTACCCTGAATCTAAAGTTTAAAACACATTAATAATATGTGTTAATTTTCACTTATTCCGTGTTAACAGACGCAGACCGTCTCTCCCAGCGTCCTCGAGCTATTGCAGCTGTGACACTCTTTGAACTAGCCTATACGCAGTCATGTGGTTCATGCAGCTCTCAAAAGTTCCAAACAGCTCATCACTGTCAGTCAGTAAAGATGCCATGAGCGTTTTTTTGTCTCTCATTTTTTTGTTTGTTTGTTTGTACTTGTTTATTTGTTTGTTCTGCCGATTAAAAAAAATCTTGTTAATTTGATTGGTGGTGCTGCATCTCACGCACACATACGCACAGAGTGTGGAAAAGCAGAGGGACCAGAGCCGTATGAAGAGAGAGTTGCGACACTCCCATAGACTTCTATAGAAAAAATGGAATGCAGAAGTCACGTGGGTCATGCAGCTGCAAATAGTTCCTAACAGCAGAGGTTCCAGCATTGAACGTAGTTCATTCTCTGTGTTTTAGAAGTGTTTTTTCCATTTTTGCATTATGTTGTGCCAGTAGCTGCTCAAACGTGTGTGAATGACTAGAGCAGAAGAAGGGATCACTGCACCCTTTTCAGACTGAGGACTGTAGTCTCAGATTTGGAGGTGCTGATCCTCATGCCAGGCACTTCACACTGAGTTGCAAAGTGCTCCAGTGTGAGATGAAGATCATGACACAATGAAGCCAACAATACCTATCACCTGCAAGTTTTAGAGATGGAATCCTGAAAGCACAGAACATAGGCATTGCAACCATTACAGTATTTTCTGGTGTATAGGTCGCACCGGTGTATAGGTCGCATTGTCCAATTATCACCAATAGATTGGAAAAATACCTAGATAGGTTGCACTGGTGTATAGGTCGCACCTACGTTTAGCTCTGCTGCAAATGTCTGCCACAGGAGCGCACAGCAAGGCTTTTAAGAAGATTAACACTTAAAAACAATTATTTGTTTGATAAAAATTATAGCAAATATATGTCTGAGCTGAACTTTTCCTTAATAAATGAACGTAATTGTGAAATGAGCTGGATTTAAAAATTTGTTTCACCGAAAGTGATAACAAGCCATATATAGGTCGCACCGGTGTATAGGTCGCAGGCCTGAAAAAAACATAAAAAGGTGTGACCTATACACCGGAAAATACGGTATATGTGAAGGGGACATGTACCCCCACATTAAAAAAAAACGTTCATTTGACAAAAGGGGAAGGATTGTAATTAACTTGAGCAGAACATGAAGGAAAATACATGGTTATTTTTCACCACGGATTAACAAAAACTGTCCTTGCATATATTGTCTGCATTCTTCCCATTACTAACTTTGAATTACTGCCTGTTTTCAAAGAGAGTGAAACAAGCATTCCTCAAAGTATTGCATATCTCCTGGCAGGCTGTATGCCAACATTTTAAATAAAGATCTTGTGCAATCTGTAAGAACTCAGCTAACCAAACTTTAGATCTTGAATTGATTCCAAAAGTGAATCAGTTATACAGATGTTCAGCTATTGATTGATTTCTGAGAGTTTCATTAAATTCTCCTGCCTTTCATAGTGTTAGGTGATAAACATCTTTGATTATAACTTGTTAACTTGAGTGTGACTAAAGCACAGAGAATGTTTAATCTTTTTCTCTAATATAATTGGTAAAACATAAAAATGCAATAGTCTAAAAATGGCTTTCTTTGTTTTGAAGGCAGGCCTTTGCTATTTAAAATTCCAGAAGCCAATTTATGAAAGCTAATCTTTTACGCAATGAGCAGCTTTCTCACACCATCCCTATATATAAAGATGTGTATGCTAAGAGGATCCGCATTAGACATGCTTGTCTGCATTTGAGGTATATTCCCTGATTCAGCTAGGTTAATTGCAATTGGTTCTGATATTGCTTTAGTTTGTCCTTGGTTTAATTTACTTATCAGTGGCCATCATAGACAGAGCATTGACTACAATGTGGTATTGTCTAATCAAGCTGCTGTTGAGTGGGAGCGACAATGATGGATCACTCTACAAATTAAACTAATTTAATCGCTCAGTGCCGGGTAATTTTACAAGCTGCATGAAGAGTTAGGATCAGAAATAAGCCATCTGTATTGCAATGAGTCATCATCATTGGAAGCGAACCTAAACAGAAAGCTGATGTGGAATACCTAATAACTTTATTGACAAGGAAGTAACACTATAAAGATTCACTGCCAGGACAGGATATGCAGTAATGAAACAAATAGACAAAGGTGAACTGAATGCCAACCTGAAGGAAACAAGGATCTTAGAAACAAGTGAAACAACAAAAGAGTATATTTGCATGATGGGTGATTGTTCTAGATGTGAGTTAATAAGGATAAAAATCAGAGTTAGGACTTTTTTCAAAAATGCTGAGGACTAGAAAATATGACGGCTAAAAGAACAGACAAAAGGCGTACGGTTCTTACAAAGTAAGTTGCCCAATTACCTAAAACAAAATCAAAACTGAATACCCATAACATTCAGATTTTTTTGTCTTCCAATCAGGTTTGGTCCATGGATGGCTACTATAAAGGCAGGCGCGTACTGGAGTATCGAACCATGGGGGACTTCACAAAGGGCCAGAACTTTGTCCAGCACCTGTTGCCCCACCCTTGGGCAGGAACTGGTCATGTGGTCTATAATGGGT
Organism: Garcialebias charrua; assembly: GCA_038048925.1. Taxonomy (NCBI): domain Eukaryota; kingdom Metazoa; phylum Chordata; class Actinopteri; order Cyprinodontiformes; family Rivulidae; genus Garcialebias; species Garcialebias charrua. Next base: position 1,892 of record JBBPBX010026475.1, on the reverse strand, counting down.
CACTCTATTACAACAAGCACCAGAGCAACATCCTGGTAGGACACTCTTTAATCTCATTGAAAGCATGTAAATAACTTTTTACAACCTTTTTACTTCTGTGTTTTTATTTTTTACCAATAACTGTAATGAAATAAAAGACAAAACAATAGTTATCTTTCACATAGTGATAGAAACACTGTCCAAACAGTCCACTTTGTGGGAAATTGCGACTGCAGTAGAACTATAAATTGTGTTGTTAATATCTATCAGTTTTCCCCTATTAATTTGGTTCATGGTTCATGAGACAATTTTATCAGAAATCGAATGCTTTTTTAATTATTTGTTTAGCAACTCAGTCTGTCAAACTAGTGGGTGTTAATAAAAATGCATCCGTTCGGTTTTGTAATGTGTGAAGAGAAAAAGTAGATGTGACTAAAAATAGCATCTCATCTCATGAAGCCAGGGATTAGGTTCCAAAAATAATTATTTTTTTCTTAAATACACAAGCAAAGCAGGTTGCGCTTACTCTACAAACATCATCTGCTTCAATACACCTACACTGAGTTTGTGGTATGTGCATATTTATGCACCAATGAAAAAACCTGCAAAAGTTTCGAGATATTTTGTACACACCTTTGTGAATACCATTAGCAGTTTGTTGCCAACAGTTGCAACACAATGAGATATTTACAAAAGTCTGAGCTTGCCTTCAAGTTTTCAGAAAATGGTCTTAGGGTGTCCATTTTATTTTGAATCTGGCATATCCAGACTAATGAACAGCAGAGCATGTCTGGAAGATGACTCATGTTGAAATGTGTTTGTGTCTCTGTTCCAGGTTCAGTACCATTTTCGCTCTCGCAGTGTGTTGCTGCAGCGCAGCCTGAGTGGAGCTGGATACAACAACACCTTCCCCTACAGCTGGGGTGGGTCCTCTGACATCGACCTGATGGCTGATGAGACTGGGCTGTGGGCCGTCTACACCTCCATCCCAAATGCAGGAAACATATTGGTGTGACTTGCCTCCATTTCGACGTTTGTTTAAGCTGCACTTTGGTATCACACGTTGGATCTGAACATTTAAAAATGTATAAACCCACATGTTTTTTATTATCCTACCATCAGCAGTTTTTCACATCTCTCAGAAATCTCTCACATATTTAAGAACATTCTAACGATGTGCAACAATTTTATAGCACTTACCTGTTTCACATTACACACTTACAGCTGCAGAAATATGATGACACTTCTGCAGGACGTTTCCCAGGCTGCACAGGAAATGCTTAGCTGTTGCTAATGCTATTTGCACTTGCAAACAGTCACAGAATTTCATGTAAATAACACAAAAATGGCCAAATAAAGTTATTAATGTACAGTAGTCTTTGTATGAATAGCTATTACATTTTTCAGACACATTTTGGTTTAAGACATCAGCTATCCACATTGGTCTTGGTGCTGATAAGACTAGATATTAGTACACCTGCTCAGAACAAAATTTTATTTCGCCAAACTGTGGTTGCTTTTCCTTAGTTTACACATTTCACAGGAGAAATTAATGTTGGCCAGTTTAGAGGCCAACCAGAGAGTAAGATTCAGATAACCACAATTGTGGCTTTAACCAGGCAAACTATTATTTTCCATGTTGGTGTTAAATCTTTTACTGGTACTTCCAAGGTCCGAAATGGCCAGATTAGGGTGCATTCTACTGGTCTGTGCTTACGAGCCTCTTCAAGGTCGTTTGCTTGCTGACGATTCCCAAAGCCGCAGGTGTGTTGCGATTCAAATCACTTACATCTTATGGTTTAGCTTGTAAACCAGCTGATTTTGAGTCCTCAAAGCACGAACTAACCTTCACATATGCAGCAGCATGATGAGGGCCAGATTAGCTGTGGCCGTCTTCTTTGTACGTTGATAAA